>OZ059900.1:10672500-10975000 GCA_964057225.1 Auanema rhodensis
CGGTCATCATAATCATGATCGCTAACATTCTTGTCTTTTACCTTACTTGCCTTTTCAATCATATTTCTATCTTCTTTGAAATTTCCATTATTTCAATCAAAGGTGCAGAATGAAATAAATTGTCTCATACATCATCTTCGCCATCACTATCCTGATCACCACCCTTTAAATGAACTTGATGACTCTAACCCATTCTTGATGAACTAGAAGTCAGTTCTTAACCCCTCCTCCTATCTTTCATCCTCGGCCAACCATCCAGACCACTTCTTGTTTCAATGTTGGGGCATTCTTTTTTTCAATTGAATACTGCTCTTTCTTGTAATCGAATTTTATTCTCAGTTTATCCTTCTCTTCATTCCACATAGTATTACTATCTAACCATTTCGATTTTCTATGATTCTTTGTTTCTTATTAATTTTTTTCACAATCGCTATTTTTCCTCCTCTCTCAACCCTCTCTCTCTCTATATCAGTTTTTGTTTTGATTTTTTAGTTTAGTCATATCAGTTCTGGAGAATTGCTTTAGTCCGTCCAGACTGAAGTCACTTCAATTGTTCATTTATATCATGAAAATGAAATGAATCGCTTGCTCATACAAACCAGTTGAACTTTGTAATATTCTTCTTAGTTTTTGGTCTTATTTTTGATTTACTCTCACACACTTCTCTTTCTTTTTAGTTTGAAAAATTTCGCTCTTAGCCCCAGATTACAAAATTTTAGGCTTACTTTTCATCTTTGTTAACTGTGAGTCCACATTTCGCACAATTGTTTGAACAAACGCTGTGAAATAATCTCATAGTCAAACGGTATGATTGATTGGCTCAGCTTCTGCATACATAACTTTGATTTCATATATGATATAACTACGAACAAAGAATTTCCCTTCTCATTCATCAAGTACCGCTTACTGAGTTTTCAAATTTTCTTTATCAGCTTGTTTCTTGTTAAATCAGAATATAAGCATGAGTCATATAATTGTTTCAAGATATTTTGATATTTATATTTGCCATTGCTTTTCCTCTGAGTATTAATTCGTTCAGTTTTTTTCATCTGTTGTCTATTTGTTATCGTATTCGAGAAAAAGGAAATGAAAGTGAAATAAGAAAATCAAATTTTGAACAGTTTAGAACTCTAAATATGTATATAAAAATCATTAAAAAATTATCATTAGTGCTAGCTCGTGTTAGCCTTCGAATTAACCAAAAAGCTTTTTATTTATAATTAATTTTTGATTTCTAATTAATATAATGTGATTATATCTCAAGAGAAGTTAAATAAAGAAAATTCTACGAGAAGAAGGGATGAATGATAGCGAAAATGAAATGAATCGCGATAGAATAAATCGTTTATACACACACGTGGATATAAATATTTACGTGTATATAATTTACATATATGAAATTATATATGAATGAAAAAGTAATTTGAAATATGAAAAAAAGATTCTATGAAAGTTTAAGAGATAAAAAAGTTTAAAAAAAGAGAGAAAAAGTTAGACTGAAAGATATGAAACTATATAGAATCAACGATAGAGATAACAAGATTGTAGAGAACTATGAAAAGTAAAGAGAAATGTAAACGTACGAAAGAAAAAAGAGAAGGTAGAGAGACAACGAGAGAAAATGATACCAAAAGTATATGAAGGAAATAAGAGATTGAGGTAATAATATATGAAACGGGAGAGAATGGAAAATGAAAGAGTAACAAAGAGAAAACACATACAGATAGGAAGAAAGTAGAAAGATAGTGCTGTTCAGCTTTTTCATTTCATTAGTGTATAATGTGTTTTGATATTCATATATTCGTTTATTATTTTCAGATAATGTTTCTTGTACAATTTGGATTAATTTGTATAAAGTATATAAATAGCTGTGCTCTATAAATGTTTCATTGTCTCTTTGTCTTGCTACAGCACGGCTCTCTCTCTCTCTTCCATTCTTTATCTCTCTCTCCTTATATCTTCAATATAATTCTCTTCTTTTCCATTCTCCTTTTGTCTATGCCTCGTTTTCCCTTACTCTTTCTCAATCTTCTCAGTTCAATATATTCTTATTTTCCGCTCTCTTCAACTTTTTCTTTGTTTTGGTTTCTGGAAAGATATCTTGATATATGTTTTTATCCATTTGCTTCTAATCAACTAGTATAAAGCAATCTTAATTCATACATCGCATATATATATGTTCTTATTCGAATCTATTTATACTAAATAATTGTGTAAATATGAGCAGATTGTTGAAAAATTCTATTTCAGATTGATTAATAAATTGAAATTAATATTTTTGGAATTCGTTTTTGCCAAACATGTCTAAGTCAGCAAAACTAATTCGAATTCCCGAAGTTAATCAAATAAGCTGAAAAAAAAATATTAGAAAAAATTAATACTATGATTCCAAAATTCTATTGAAGAGTTTTTAAATTTAAATTTATTTTTTGAAAAACTTATTTCATTTTCAAAGACTGTTTAGACTCATCAGTATTATTATGTTGGATTGGCTTTATGTTATACCGCAATGCTTCAAAGAGTTATATGTGGCTTCAGAAATATTACTAGAAATTATGATATTTTTACACACATACATTTTTTTTACAAATAATATATTATTTCGGAGTTGAAGATATGAGCAATGTTGAAGCTTTCAAAACTGCTTTCAAATTTTGCTGTAAATGTTAATTCCGTTTATTGGCCTCATTTACTCATCTTATTTATGAACTTTTGTTATATTTGGTTTTAACAATCTAATTACATAGTTTGGAAATTTTATTTTCCTTTTCTTGGAATTATAATCATGAAATATATATATATTAGCATCATAAGTATTATTTAAAAAAAAGTAATAAACTTTAATTTTGAAACCAAATTTCTGAAACTATGCCTTTATTTGCAATACGATTTGAATATATTCTAAATAATTGTTCAATTCACTGTTTTCTCAATTCTCTTCTCTCTTTCTCTTTCTCTTTCTCTCGCTCTCTCTCTCTCTCTCTCTCTCTATCTCTCTCTCTCTTTTTTCTCTCTCTATCAATCTTTCTCACTTTATCTCTATCATGCTTTCACTCCTTTACTCTCTTTTCTCTTTCTACACTTAGCGCACCGTTTTCTAATTCTCTTTTTCTTTCATTTTCTCCTATTCTTAATATTGTCTCTGTTTGGTACCTACTAAAACTAGCTATCTGTCTTGCAATCTGTCTATCTATCATCCGTTTCTACTTTGTGCTATAAACTTGGCAAACATTTGAGTGCAATAGCATACATTCGAGATTTTTCAGACCTCACAGTCGATCAAAACGCCCACCACGTGAACGAAATTAATTACGTCTATTTAGTCCAACGTTTTGATTTTGATACGTAGCATATTTGTTAAGCGACCTATAGTCGACGATCTGCGCAAAGACGTATGAGAAGTAATAGTTAAAGATGAAAAAATGAGAAAAGAAAGAAAACAGATAGAAGAATTGAAAAGAAGATTGTTAAGTCGTTTGTACTGTACTGCTTGTGAGATGCATCATCATTTTTAGTCTTTATCGGCAGTTACTATATCATCTTTTGTCATCACTCGTAGAATGACTATAGTGCTTGACGTAGTGTGGTTTTCAACCTCTTTTCGCCCAGCATTTCTTCGTCACAGGTTTTGTCATTTTTTCGGCTTCTCAGTGTATGAGTACCTGTATATTCTTCCTTCTTGGTATTTCTTTTTTGCTTTTTTTCTACTCCAGATTTTTTGTTGCATTCCACCTTTTTCTTCAAACTTCTGTCAGTATTTTAACTTTTCTCTCTACTCAGTTTTGGTTTTCTGATATAGCTGTCTTTATTAAGAATCCAATGCAGTATGCGCCATGCAATATATAAGATGTATTTTTTCTATTATCCTTTTTCACACCCTCTTTTCTCATCTGTTTCTGCCAAACTCGTCCATCTTTTTCACATGTGTTGTGCAAGAAACTTTATTGAACAGATCATATTCGCCATTCTTTCCAGAAAAAAGAAGAAAAAGACAGCCTTCTGATATATAGAATAGAAGAAAAGGCAAAGGACAACATATATGCTATGTGTACTGATCCATGTGGTCCGAATGGTTTTGCAATATCAAAAGATAAAAGCGTGAGCCGCTTTCGGCAGCAATCAAAAAACTACAGTTGTATGGCTATTGAAGCAGAACTAGCTGACATTTATTGTACATCCACTTTATACGCCTCATTAACGGCATATCTCATGGCGTTGTGGTCCTGATTGTTCTTATGATAACTTTGACAACCTTTGCCCGCGCGACAGGCTCATTACTATCAAGCTTAATCGAACAAGAATAGGAAAGGGTGGGGGTGTGAAAAAATTGAGAAAGAGAAGGTTAAAGGAAATAAGAAAAATTGAGAGATAGAGAGCGAGATATGAAGAAAGAGCGAACGAGAGAGAGAAAGACAATGCAAAACAAAATGAAAGAGAGAAAGAAATAGAAAAAGTAAGAAGAGACGAGACAATTACAAACTGCAGGCTTTTTATTTCTAAAATTTGCGGAAGACATTAAAAGATATCTGGCAAATACAACATTACGCAACAATAACATGCTTTTACTATATTTTTGTTAATTTTTTTCTGTAAACATCTGATATTACAAATGGATATTGCGTGGTAGCACAAAATCCATTAGATAAAATATCTTAAGCAATGTTTTAAAACATAGTCGGCAATATGGACATACTCAAAGCATGTAATACACAAAACATCCCACGATCCTCCTCCGCATTATGATTTTGAAAGTTTTCGTAGATGAATTGTATCCATTAAAGTTTCTCAGATGACAGTGATGCAATTTTACATTGCAGTTTTATTTCGTTTTTGTATTCGAATTAATTGATTCATAGCCGTCCACCCATCATCCTAATGGCATTGATCATTGTTACTGTATGACATATACATTTCGTTGCCTCTTTTTCTTCTCTAATGCATATTCGATAATATTTCATTTTTTTCTTTTTTTCCACTTCTTCACACTTATAATATTTTTGTCTGGAACCGAACCTAATTACTATTTCATTCAAGAATCCAAAACTTTAGTTTTACGCCACGAAATTTCTTATTAATCCAAGCCTTTTTAAAGAAAATAATATTCTAATGAATTGAAAAATTCTTCAACATGTATAATTGTGCATACTTTTTCCGTAATTTTGTCTTTGACTACATTGTATTTTTCAAAAAAAATTTGTTAACCTTGCTCCCTTTTTTCGGAATTCTCTATGACACTTTCTATGCATTTTGATAATATTAGATTGATTCATTTGTGTCTTTATTTTGTTTCTCTCTCCAGGTCTTCAACCTTATATCAACATATTCGTAATATTTTAAATACTTTATAGTCTTCCTCTTTAAAAACTAATCCTCTTTTCAAGCTTATTCTCAGATTAGTTTGTTAATCTATCATGCTATCATTTAATGTTTCGAACAATTTCTTCATCGCAATTTTGTATAGCATAAGTTTTTTGAAAAAAAATTAATAAAAGAAAATGCTTTACTATTGATAGAATAAACTTGTAGTATATGAGTACCACTAATAAGTGAAACATAGAATCAAATGAGCTTCTATTTTATATCCTAAAAAAACATTTCATATCATATAGCTGTATTTCTTATCACAAATTTTTTTAACCATTTCTAATTTTTCTTTGAAAATTTAACGTTTCTATATCGTAAATCAAATATTCGTTCTTCTTGCAGGTCATGCCAAACAGACGGGAACAAGACGATGAATATGCACAAGATGGCAACTTACGGGATATGGAACCGGAATTAGGATTTTCGAATATGACTTTAGCACATTCAGGTATCTTTAAAATGATTATGAATGAAAAATAAAAATTGATTATGCATAATATTAATTATTCTTATGGAAACAAAAAATTACAAATGGAGAAAAAAAATTTTTACTCTTGAACGGAAGTTCAGAAAAACCTTTAATTACAAAAAATTTAAATCACCTCATTTACCTAAAATTTGCATAATTTTAAAATTATCTAATTTTCAAGATAATTTTTTCGAAATATTTCTTCTCTGGCCTGAGATTGAATATTTGCACTTTGGTATCTCTTCTCATATTTTGAAAAGATTAGAAAATCTTCGATAAATTCATAATTTTGGTTTGGGACTATCAATCACATTAGTATTCTAAAGTACGTAAATTATATGAATTGCGTGCCCTGCTCTTCCTCTCGTGTTCAGTGGTGGGACCCTTATCACAATTAGCGTTGGAGGCAGATAACAATTTTCCGTTGTCTCTTTCATGTGAGTGTCACTGAATTTAAGCTGTCACTCTATCTTTATTTCTCTGTTTCTCTTCACATTTAAACGATCTTACCAACACATTACGCTCGGTTCTCATCTATAGCTTTCTGTCTCCATACACGCAGTTACTATCCGCACCGCCGCAATCATTCTAGTGTCCGATTGCCACCCAGCTTAACCATAGACTTCACTCGTTTCACGGAATAGTTTCAAGCCTTCTCACCTCATATGCAACATAAAAATGAGGCAACTATGAATATTATCAGATAGTTTAAAATAACTTTTTCCTAATCGTTTTTTTTGTTACTTTTCTTCGCTCATTCATCATTCTAGAAACGATTCGGCTTAAGATCCTGACATGATGACCTTGTAAACCCTGCATCTCCTTTTTAGAATTGAAGTCTTTTCATGTAATCTGTCATCTTCATTTTCACACCTTTTGGTTTAACAAACTACGAAAAGATCGTTGATTCTCCACATTCTATATTATCTATGTTGATGGCTATTTCTTTTATTTGAAGCTTTGCAGCTTACATTTTAATTTAAGGAATGGACGAAGTTGTTGATCAGATGTTACCAGTCGCTCCTGATGGTGGATATGGATGGGTTATTGTTTTCGCGGCATTTATGTCAAATTTGATTGTTGACGGTATCTGTAATGCATTTGGAGAATTAAAAGGAGCCTTCAAACAAAAATTCGGAGTATTGTCATAATGTTTTTCTCATTCAAGTTACTGAGTTATAGGCAAACGATGCTGTAACAGCTCTTATAGGATCTCTTTTGATTGGAGTTTATTTATTAGTTGGTATGCATTATCAGCTCTTAATGACAGATACTAAACGTATTCTATTTTTTAAGGTCCTTTGGTTGGTGGCCTTGTTAATAAGTATGGTGCACGTAAAACTGTCATTCTTGGAGCAGTAATCGGTGGAACCGGCCTACTACTATCTGCAGCCGCACCAAATATTTCCATTTTCTTAATATTATATGGAGTAGTTGGTGGTATCGGATTTGGAATGATTTATCTTCCAGCCATTGTTATTGTCGGTTTTTATTTCGAAAGCAAAAGGTATGTTATGAGAGAAAATAAGTAAAAAATCTTCAAACAACATGAAGAATCAATTCTCCAACAACGCAATAAAAATCTTGCTTACAGCTAAATTTTTATCCAAAAAAAGTTAAAAATGTGAACTTTTTAGAGCTGTCGCTACTGGTGTTGCAGTCGCAGGTTCAGGTGTAGGAACTATTGTTATACCTATGTTATCTGAGTATTGCTTAAAAGGTATGGAGAATTTTAATTGATAAGAGTAAAAGCCTCGAAAAGGTTATCTATATCAATTCTTAATACAAACACTGATATTTGCAGAATTTGGATTGGTCAAAACTTTGTTCACTCTCGCTGCTCTTCTTTTCTCCTGTGCTCTGTATGGAATACTCTACCGACCATTAACTACTGAAACACCAACTGATAAGGATGTTGAAATGAATTTATTGAAGAATGAAGAGGTCAGTGATTAAATATACAAAAAAAATGAAAAAGGTTTAAGCAAACGTTAATTTTTTCCAAGTTAGAGTCTGTTACAATATAAATAGAAATAAATTTAGGATAAACTTGATGCTATATCTGCTCAATCACCAAAAGGAGATGATGGACGTTCCAGGTTGCATACATTTTTTTCTTTACATTAAGCATTAAACTTTATAGCCGTAATGGAAGCACTTCACAACGTAAACCTACTCTCACCAGGTAATACGCCACGTTTTTAATCTGTAAAAACAATAGTATTTTAAGCCTTCCCATGGGAGCAATTTCTTCCACAGCATTGAACACATCAAGATGCAATTTAGAAGGAAATGCTTTTAGTCGTGTTTCTGCCAAAAATTTGGCTCAATCCATGAGTGGTCTTAATCAGTCCAATTTGAGCATCGCTCTGAGCGTATGAACCAATAGCTTATTTTAACGACATTGAGAAACATGTTTAGGGGGTTGATCCACAGGAGTTCTCCAGACCATTGAACCGATCCGACATTTTCTTTACCGGTTCTATTAAAAACTTAAAGGAGTTTAAGCAAGAAGGATCCAATCTTCAACAATATCGTGCTTCCGTGCTCTCTATTCCTCGTTCAACTCTCGCTGCGGGGCTAGGAAGTGGAGATTTGCATCCAGGAGATCAAGAAGATTACGACGATGGGTGAGTTAATATATGTTTTTTTTTTTCGAATTAAGCAACCAATACAGGAACTCAAAATAATCAAGAATCATGTTTTGTTTTAGAAAATGTAAATGTCTGCCTCTTTCTGTCCGCAATACTTTCAATGAAATGATTGATTTGGAAATGCTCAAGGAGCCTATTATGATCTGTTTATGCTTATCTAATCTGTTGGGAATGATGGGTTTCTACATTCCTATTCTTTTCATGAAAGATTTGGCTAACGCTGCTGGAGTTTCTGCCGAATTGAGCAAATTCCTCATTCCCTTATTTGGAGTGACCAACACCGTTGGTATGTTTTTGTAATGTGAAAAATCACTTATTTGAGTGACTAACACTGTTGGTAAAAAATTGTTATAACTATTAACGTTATAGGCAGGGTTGTCTTTGGATGGGTGGCTGATCAAGGATATATGAGCGCTTTGAACATCAACAATTTATCTCTCTTGAGTTGTGGAGTTCTGACTATTATTTCTCCATTACTTACTTCTTTTAATCAACTCATGGTTTACTCCGCTGTTTTTGGATTTATCATTTGTAGAGAAATTTCACATGTGTACAAATAAGCAAACATTTTTCAGCCGCTTACATTAGTTTAACATCTATTGTTTTGACTGATCTGTTGGGATTAGACAGATTAACCAATTCCTTTGGAATTCTTGTTGTAGCCAGAGGTATTGCATCTCTTGCTGGTGCACCTTTTGCTGGTATGTTAAGCAAAATCAAATATTTTCTTGTCAATGCAAATTTTTTTAGGTGTTGTTTATGAAATGACTAATTCTTATCCTGCCGCTTTTGCTTTCGCTGGAGTTCTCATTATTCTTTCTGGAATCATCTCATGCTTAGTACCATGCGTATCTAAGAAAGGAAAGAATAAGCAAGGAGTATCAGGTATGAGTGAAATTCAGAATTAATACCAAATGAAGTTAATAATAGAGAAGGAGTCGAAAATGTGTCAAATAGTTTATTAATATATTCTCTTCAACAAAAAAACGCATTTTGTTTCCAGCTGCGCAGCAACACTATTACTTCGCCATTCCTTTAAATATAATTTTTATTTCAAGCAAAACTAAATATTGAAAGCGCTGCTAAATTCTTATATTATAAAACATCTAAAAATATTCACAGCTGGTTTTATATTCAAAAGTTAAGAGAGAAAGTTTATTCAGGAAAAAAACAAAAAAGTGAAGATGAATTATCTGGCAAACTCTCCGTCGTATCTGAACGCTCGGAAGAGAATTTAACCGATTATCAGCGCACTTTACAAAGCTTACGTCAACAAAGCGCATTATTAAAAGGTAGACTCGGTGGATGTGTCGTGTTTGTGCATGAGCCTTTATGCTATGTTAGTAGTTTTATTCTAGCTGTTTCTCTTTTTTATTTCTGCTTGTTTACGTGAATAGTTATAGTTATGATTTACTTTCTGTTTATAATGTATTACGATAATGCAGTATAGACAGCTATCATTTTGCGCAGAGATTTAAAACACAAAATATGAAATTATAATGTATGCATTTCATCACATTCTGTTTCATATTATGTATATATCGAATTCTTACATACATATCTGTGGTTATGTTATAATTCCAGAAATCACGTTCTATTTCCAAATTTACTTCGCCTCACTACTTTTCATTTAAATGCTCTATTTGACATAATTGAGCATAATTTGCGGGTCATTTGAGAAAAAGTTATAAAAAAGTGCAAGATTCAACAAAATTCATTTTGTTCAAAACAGCCTACTCTTGTTGGGATTTTCCCCTTCTTTCAGTTTTTTTATAATGCTTTAGGCAGATAACTTTTAGCTTTCTCTGCCTTTGCGGCTAAATTCTTACTTCCGATATCATTTTCCGGTCCTCGATGTCCTAATGATATTCGTTTAAGCTGGCTGTCTTGACTTTTTTATTTGCTCCTCGGAAAAAAGATTTCTGTCAAAGCAATTCAATTTCTTTCTATGTTGGAAAACTTGTGTTGCATGGCATCTCAAGGGACTTCTTTCTAAACAAATTTCTCAGTGCTTCACGTATAGCTTCAAAATAAAAATTTAATATTCCGATTTCAAAGTTTGAACAATGGAACATAGCTTTGTGATACAAATTTTATTCCTATAATTTTTGCCAAAACTGAGAGTTTTAGTAATTTGTTGGAGATTACTTACATTTGTAGTTCACGTAATCTTTTGCCATTTTATTCTTTTCAACTTTCATATTTGTTCACATGAACAAAGGCAATGATTATGATCTTCAGTTAATGAAACGTTTAGTTGCAGTTGAATTTCAAGACTAAACTTGTTTTAAAAAATATAAGCGATTGGTAAAATTAGAATAGATTGTGGTGTGCTTCCCTGCAACCAGTGAAACTTAAATATATTTTATTTTTTTATTCTCATTACAATATACATATATATATATATGTGTGTGTATGTGTGTATATATAGAATATATTTTTCAGAAATTGAAAAGCAGAAAAATAGCGATGGCAAATTGTTGGAAAAAACTGATGATCATCAGGCAGAGAAATCTGAAAACTAATAAAATTATATGATTACAGATTGCTATTTTTTAAAAATATTGTTTTTATTCCAGTTTAATTATATATTATTTTAGTTCAATTTTTTTTTCAATTGAAAAAAAAACTCGCTCTTGTTTCCTTTACTCCATCATTCTCACATTTTTCGCAATAGCTTAGGTATTTCTCACCGTTTAAAGCAGAATATCATTAAATAGTTTGGAAAATGAGAAAGGTATCCGCGTATTCGGAACGGGTGAGACCTACTTCAACTGTACTATCTGTTCTACCGATTGTGTTTTGTTTTCTGTTTTATAGCCTTCTTTATCTTCCATACGAACCTTTCTCTTCATCTTTCTCTCTGTTTTTTGTTCTCTTACTCCTTTTCTAAGATGATATTTTTTTGTGAAACTGATCACTATGTGACATGCCATTTGTTTTCTATAGCTTTTTATCATGTTTTTTTTTTAGTTTTCACTGCATTAGTTGTCGCTGATAGTTAAACAAAATAAATTTTCGTTTTCACTGTGATATAAATACTAAGGGCAGAGCACATATTATTTGGAAATAGTGAGTATAATACATATTCTTTAGAAATAGGCAGTTTATATCAAAGTCCTTCAAGACAAATGCACACTTTCAAAGTTTTAATATAGGAATTGTGCAAGTTTTATAGCTCTTTGTCAACAATCAAGCTGAGTGCCAAAAAAATGGAGGGAAAGCTTTAAATGAACTTTCTCTTCATTGCATTCATATTCTTAAATAAGCATGCACACATTCATACTTACATAGACATATATATGTATACACTCATGTAAGTAGACTTTTACATTCCAACCTAAAAAGTTTGAGTAGAATGCATTCTACATTGAAGCGTCATGAGTGAGTGGCGGTTTGTTGAGATGAAAAAATTGAGTTGGTCAGCAAACGCTGAACCAGCAGCAACTCTATAAGGCAAAGAACGAGTAAGAAAGCAAAATGAGCTAAAAGAGCACAAAATGCGGTTCCTGAACTCAGATCATTGAGCATCCGAGGGGGAGCAGGAAAGCCGTCATTCTTGACACTGCTGACGTTATAAAACAAGAACTATAGGTTGGTCTTTGTCGTTGGCGCCTTGATCTAGTAATCAGTTGCAGCTCAATCATCTTGCCGTTCTTATTTTCTGTCTTTTTTGGAGATAGCCAACGTTGTTGCCGCAGTTTTCGTGAAAGTCGCCATTGGAATAAGCTAGAAAAGTGTAGAGAAGTGTAGCGAGTAGAGAGCCAATCATGAGCACAATTGTTCTCACTTCTGTTCCCCTTCATTGCATTAGGCCATAGCTGAATGCAGCAATTATCCACTCCTTTCAGATGATTTCGTTTGGAAAAGATCTTCTTTTCGTTCAGGAAACACGGAGAAGAAGAAGCATTGCATGGGGCATGCCTTTAGCAAATTGTCTCCATTTTCTGCCGGCATGCTTTATCTGTTTTCTCATTCATTTCACAATCTTTCCCAGTTTCTGCATCTATTTCAAAAATTCTTTTCATTTCACCATTTTAAGCTCTTCTCTTATCTTTGTATCTATTTCTAAATATCCTTTCTTTGTTCAGCAACCACTTTGTTTCGGTTTTTTCTTCATCTCAGTTTTCCTCAATTCTTCGCAACATTTAGTATCTTCGTGTTCTTTTAAATTTTACTTCCACTCTCGTTATTCTTTCAATTATACATTAAAATCTCTCTTTTTTACATTGAAACCTCATTTCTGAACCTTCAATCCATTTCTACTTTAATTCTCTGTGCTCAATGTTTTTTCTTTGTCCCCTCTTTTCATCATCTTCTTTTGTTGCGTCATGTATTCATTTTTGCTTTTTTCCAAGCAACCCTCTCGGTATCATTCATCAGTTTACGATCAAAATTTTTCAATTATTTTTTTAGAGTTTTGTTAGTCATAAAGTTTGCAATCTATTAAATTGTCTAAACTTAAAAATAAGCTTTCTATAACTTGCATATATTATACATGAAAGTTAAAAAACTGCCTGTATTCCTTAACGATACTTCAATGACGTAATCTTCGTCTCTTATAATTTTTTAAACTGTCTTATTTCAGCTTTATCCTTTTTTATATATTCTAGTCATGATTCTTTTTTTCTCCCACTATCTCTCTCTCTCTCTCTCTCTCTCTCTCTCACCCCTCCTCCTTGTCATTCACTTTCTTTTTCTTTTTCACTACTTCATGCATTCCATCTATATCTTTCTCTAATTCTATTCTTTTACGCCTTCTCTTCCTCTTTCATTCTCATAACTTGTTCTTTCATCGCTGCAGGATAATTTTGCGTTCTCTATCTCCTTTTTCTTCGTATCACTCTCATCACACTTATTTATCTCTCACTTCTCTTTCTTGCTGCTCTACTCTCTCAAGTGCTCATAATCTCTCTAACTCTTTATGTGCCATTTTCTTTTTCCTTTTCTCTGCATTCTAACATTTTTGTGCTCCTCCTGTTCAATTAATCTATAATATTGAAATTTATGAAGCATAGTAGCCATTACCACTGTTTTTTTAAATCTTTCTCTTGACTATCTGCATATACACCACAGCAATTGAATTCTCTATTCACAATTGCATTTCTACGCTCGCTTCATCTCTATCTTCTTACTGCTTCAATTACATACGCTTTGGCAATTCCAATTATATTAGTTCCGCGAAAGAGTGCTTTTTGCACTCAATCTTGAGTCTGTCCACTGCCATCTGCCTATATGTTGTGCATTTTTATTCATGTAGGGTATATTCGTTTCAACTTGTTTTTTTATTAATTCATAAAAAAGTTAATATGTCATAATGCATTGCCACTAAAGCTCAATTTTTTTACTACATTTTTACATTCAAAGCTATGAAAATATGAAAAGAAATACGAATATACTTGACCTCTCTTCGCTTCAGTTCTCATTACGTCACATAATAGAATGCAAAACAAAAAGAAAAAAGCTGAAAATACTCATTCTCATGGTAACAATTTATTTTTAATTTTATTAAATTATTATCTTTTCTGATAAAAATGTGTAAAAGAGCTTAGCACAGTTAGGTTTTCCTGCCTAATCCCAGAGAATCAGTTGTGATTTTATCTCATTTTTCGTAATTCAAATCGAAAAAAGAGGCGTTTGAAACAACAGAGATGAAAACAAGCGTTGATTTTTTCTTTCCTTTTTATTCGTAATATAAATATTTGTCATTCCATTTTGAGCTTAAATTGATAATACAACCCGTAAATTAAAATATTTATATCCGCGTACTTCTTTTAAATAGCAATTTTTTATACATCAATTTTTATGTGAAATAGAGAGCTATGTTGAGAGGAATCGTGATATTCAAGGAAGAGAGAAATCTGAATAGATAGAAAGAAAGTGGCAGAGTGACGGAGGTATAACTAGAAATAGGAAATGCTTTATAATCTTTCTTTTTTCCTCTCACCTATCATTACATATTTTAAGAGCTAAGTAGTTAGCTAATCGATTTTATGATTATGCTTCTCCTCTTACATCATCATTCTCATGCACATCATCGTCATCTTTTTTCATCTTCGGCTTTATTTTTTATACGTTTGCTTCGTTTTCTTTTTTTCTTATACATATATTCATTGCTCTCGATTTTCTTAATAATCCAAAACCACCATCGTTATAATAACTCGTTTTCGTTTAAAGCATGTAATCCCATTTCCGCTTAACAAGATAACAGCTTATTAAATATTTCTCTTAATACTAAATATTTCTAGCGAGCAGCTTCATTTCTCACTGATGCCTAACGAGCCTTTCAAAGAATATTTTTTTTGTGTTCAATGATAAAAATCATATTTTCGGCCTATTACAGCTTTAGCTTTTTCTTTCATTTCGGCCATCATCTCTAAATCTCTCTGATCTCTTTCTTTTTTCTTTCAACCTATTTTTCTCACACTATCTATGCCTCCTTTCTCTCTTGTACTCTCGTTACCTCATTTCCCCTTCAGTCGCTTTTTTTTCGTTTGTGTAGTGTTAAAAACGTTTTCAGCACAAAAACTTATAAAAAGAATACTACAACGAAAACGAAAACTAGTGCGAAGCTAAGAACAGCTCTAAACGAACAGCGCTGGCTTCTGGTTTCAATCATAGATACACAAGTAGAATTGAATACAGAAAACCTGGGGTTCATGTTCTTGTTGCTCTGTCTCGATGTCTAGCTCGTCTTCATTAACTTGTTTTTATTCTCTTATTTTTCTTTTTTTCTTGCTTTTCATACTAGAACAACAGAAATAATTTTTTTCTTTTTTTTTGTTGCAATTTTGCTGTTTGCTCGCTTGTGGATAAAACTTTGTCTCTGAAGCCATTAAAACATTTTTCCAGCTGAATATATTTAAATATGAACTTAATACTCCCACCTCAATTTCTATATCTATATGTATGAGTAGTGAGTATGATGCAGCTGTGCTTTCGTCAAGAAAATGTATATTATTTTTAAAAGTATAGCGATAGGAGTATATATATATATATATATATATATATATATATATATAATTAAAATGTTTACTAAATCTATGCATGTATTTATTTCTTGGATATTTTTTTTAGTATATATAAATACTATATAAACATATGATTATTAGTATAAAAACTTATTTTATAATCATTGTTACGCCATACTATGGATTACATATTGCTATCTGGTCTTCTATATCCACATGTGCAATAACTATATCTTTATTAATTATTCAACTATATGTATAGATACATGTATAAAGCTTATATTTTAGAAACGAACTATTATAAATAAAAAAAATTTCACGATTAAAATAGTTTATATAAGTCGGCATAAATATGCATATGTGCTTAGATAAGTTACCTGATAACGACAAATCTTTACATTAGGCTATAATCCATTAAGCTTATATAATCGTTTGAGTCTGTGTCAATAAATTAAAGATTAACAAGATTTTTTGACATAACGTCTCAAGAAGGAAAAGAAGAAAATTTGAAGAGAAAAAAGAAAAACGAAAGATATAAAGATATGCACATGAGATGCTTGGAGACGGCTAAGTTAATGCGCATACGCTAGAAAATGAGATGAGATGTGAGACAGATAGAGAATGAGAAAGATATTGAGTGAACCCATCGTCTTTTAAACTTCCCAGTTAATTGCTGCTCTTCGTATGAGAAAGATGCATATAAGATATGTTTCAGGCATATTCTTGAAATTATACAAGATGCAATGCATATTTCTTTCTTTAACGCTAGGTTTCTACAAGTTTGAGTTTGTTTATTATTGACACAACTTATGACAGATGTGTATATATTGCAGCTTATGTTTTTTATTATTTTTCAATTATTCTTAAATTTGCTTAGTTGGAATATTTGATTTCAATTTTCATATTGTTTTTTTTTGTTAACTAGAAATTGAACTAAACTGTATTAGAGTTGTGTAGATTTAAAAACATTCCGATTTTCCAAATATTGTGAAAATATTCACACAAAAATTAAGAGCAGCATGAAACTAAGTGATGATAAAGGATCAATAAAAAAGAATGAGAAAGAGCATGAGAGTAAAAGACAAGTGATTGAGGACAACTCAATTTTTTCTCATATTCAAACCCAATTGCATATTTCGTTCTCCTCAACTATAATTCAGTGTTCATTTTTCCCAATCTCATTAGAAATTCGCATTTCCGTTTTTAAAATATTTCTTTATAAATTACTATCTCAATATGTTCTTGGAAAGGTTCAAAAAAATAATTTGTATATATTCTCTCTCTCTTTTTTCTTTTCTTTGTCTCTATAACTCTCTCTTTATCTCTTTCCCTGCAATCCGTATAATTCTTGAATTCGTTGTGTCCACTCATTTTCTTTTGCCAACTGCATTCTTCAATCACCATCTACCCTTTCGATCCCGTTCTCAGCAACACCATCCTCATTCATTTATTATTCCTGAATAAAAAGAGTAGACATAGGCAAGCTATTTCCTTCTTCTTTTATTTTTTCTCGCAAATTTCTTCGTTCATCGCAGCATTTTATACCCAGTTTGTATGTTTTTTTCGTTTAGACAAGCTTTCAAAATCTCAGTACTGCTTTGGCTGTTTCTCCATCTTTGTGCTCGACTCTGTTTTGTTAGTCGTTTGAACGACGTCAACATGATCTTTCGTTAATATTATCGAGGATATTCCATCACCAGATCTATCAGCATCTTATCCCAATACGAAAGCAGTGTCTGGGGTGTGTGTGTGTGTTTCTGTGAGAGTGAGTGACGTGTGTGTGTGTGTGTGAGTGCAAGAGTGTCAGTGTGTGAGTCAGATAGTGATTGGTTCAAGACTAGTACAGAGCCAGTGGTTGATCCATAACAAAGAATAGCTACAATTAAACAGCAAGGCAGTGTTTTTATGCAACATGATTAATCTTGGATTATCATTGAGTATCACATCCGGACCACACAATGTGTCTACATTGGAATCTAACCTGTTAGCTAGCGGCTCATTAGCCCCATGTCTGGCTGTTTTCGACGTTTTTATAGCATTTTTTCTAGTAAGTCGTTAATCTTCTAAGACAAAAAAAATCATTTTAATCTGTGTTATCCTTGATAGAAATTTTAAACTATTTTCAACCCTGCCTCATTAATCTATTTGAACTATCTTTATGGTCAAGCCACTTTGAAGAAAACAAAAAAAACTACGTCATTACTTTCCAAATTTTTTTGCTTTTTTTCTCATTTAATCTTGTTTTTAGGTCATGCTCATTCTACTCACAATTGTTGGTAATGTCCTTATTGTACTTTCGGTTGTAGTTTATAAACGAATGCGAACGTTCACTAACCTACTGCTGACGTCACTGGCTACAGCAGGTAAAAATCCATCTCACATATATAAATTTTTTTTAAAATTCTGCAGAACACAATGAAATAATATAATTTGAAAAAAAAAGTGTAATGAAATAATGAAAAGTAGTTATGTTATATACAATTTTAAATGATACAAAAAAATGAATATTCTTTGTTCTTTCATACAATTATTGTTAATTAGAGGATTTATTTTTACTAGAAACACTGAATCAGACTTTATCACAATTTACTAAAAACTTTTTTTTTCAATTTTGCTTTTTTACTATTTAGCTTGAATGTTAACTAGTGCCATAAAAAATAATATTCAATATTGAATAAATAATACACAAGCAGAATTCATTAACATCTTTCAATACAATTATCATCAGATTTGTTGGTTGGATTAATAGTTATGCCGCTGTCATTATTAGATCTACTATATGAACATCGTTGGCCACTAGGTAATATCACTATATTAATTAATAATATAATCATAAAAAAATATAAGAGGATGTTGTATATAATAATTATATATATTGCAATTTTTGGAATAATTCCTCCACAACAATTTTCGAAAATAGTATTTTGTTATGATTTAATTGCTTTAAGGAAAAGTGCTTTGTGGTGTTTGGGCTACTTCGGATGTATTGCTGTGTACAGCTAGTATTCTCAATTTATGCGCGATAAGCTTAGATCGCTATATGGCTATAACATCACCGTTAAAATATACTCGAACGAGGCAAGTTATCTCAAATATAATCTGCATATATGAATGAAGAGAAAGAAGAAGATGAGAGAGAAGAATGGAGACGCTATCTTATTTTCTCTATCTTTTTTCAACGTTTGTATTCTAATTTCTTATATTTATTTTGCGATCAGCTTATCTTTGTCTTTTTTTCAAAGCTTCAAATCAAAGATAGCCCTATCTGCTAAACCTTCCCTTCAAATGCAGACAACAAAAGCTTTTCTCTTTCGATTCTTTAGAGAAGAACAGGAAGTCGTGGGAAATAAGAAAAAGAAGGGGCGATTATGAATATATAAACACGGAACAGAAATTTTGCTGCAAGTCAAAAGTAAAAGGAGAGAGAATGAAAATTAAGTGGATACTGCGATGGAAAAAATTGAAATAACTGAATTATATTTGAATTTATTTAGATCTCGGGGAATGGCAATTGGTCTTTTATCTTCAGTTTGGATATTGTCGTTCATTGTTTGTACTCCACCATGGATTGTTCCCGGATGGAACATTTTTGAGCAAAGCAAACAAGTATGTATCTATTCTATATATTCATGAGATAGGAAGAAAAGTTATTGTTAAAATTAGAAATACTAAATAACTTCGTCGTTCAAATTTAAAAAAAAAAAAACAAAAAAAATCAACTTCACAACATTTACATATTTTTAGTTTTGAAAAAAGAAAAAAGATCTTTCCTGTTATTCGTTCACTTTTCAGCAGCTTCTCTTGCAAAACAAAACCGAACAAATGACAGATGGCTTCCAATGTGCCTATTCTTTATCAGTTCCGTATCGGATATATAGCGCTTTAGGAAGTTTCTATATACCACTAATGGTATGTGTGAAGAATACAAACTAAAAATTCATTGTATCCTTTAGGTTATGCTATCAGTTTACTTTAAAATTTTTCGTGTAGCGTCAGAACGAGAAAATTTGATGCGGAATTCAGTGGGAATATGGAGATTGAGCAAACGTGCCAAATCAGCGCAGAATAATAATTATAATTATATAAGGTTTCAAATTAATTTGAATATATCAATTTTTTTATGTATTACTTAGAACTTCGAGTGCGCCACATTCGCATATTCGCAATCGTCAACCCGATTCAATAAGTAGGCACCAGGGAGGATCTAAACGACCATTTACATATAGAAGGTAATTCAATTAATTACATTATCTTATGAGTTAAGAAAGAAACAAACTAAAAAAATATTTTTGTAGTCCAACGACGACATATCCAGATCGAGCTAACGAAGAAATGGGAAGCATGCTGTATATTGAACTGCAGGGAGAAAGTTTCTCTAGGGATAACGAAATAACAGATGTATAAGTGGTATATCATAAAAATTCATTTATATGTCATTTCAGACATCAATTACTGACAGTTCACCTAATCTTAATGGCGCAAAATCTCTGAAAAGAGAGTATCATTCATTAGCTGATATAGCTCATCATGTAAAACTTAAAATCTTATTCACCATAAGTAGTTTGAAAAAAATATACAATACACTTTATAGGATGTAACGGTAATAAAAAAAACTGAAAGTCCGCCTGATGCGTTACCAAGTGACTGTATGGAAGATGGCAATAAAACCAGGTTCACACCAAATAATCTTCTCCAAAAAGTAGTAAATGACACAAAACAATATGAATCTGGAACTTTTTAGGCGTATGATCATTATCAGATGAATGGACCTGGGAAAGCATCCAGAGGTTCAAAAGAGAAAATGGTTTATCTTCGAGAACGTAAAGCTTTGAAAACAATTGGAATTGTTGTCTTAGGTTTGTTTCTCAAAACCTTTATGAGTTTTAATCAAATTCATTATAGGATTTGTTATATGTTGGATGCCTTTCTTTGTTCTCTATTTAATAGAAGTGTTTGCATCATCAATCAATACATCTCGATGGTTTTCAATAATAAACGAAGTATTTTTGTGGTTGGGTTATTCAAATTCGGTAATATTCATTTTTTTTGAAATTGAAACTGAATATTTATTTTACTTGTATTGCAGGTGTTAAATCCAATTATTTATACTATGTATAATAGTGATTTCCGACGTTGCTTTCGTGATCTTCTATCATTTGGTTGCATGAACAATCATCGACGAACAATGAGTGTCAAAAAACTACATCAACAGAGTACAATGTTTTAAACTTTTGAACAAAAAGAATATAACACTGAAGAGCTAATATATTTGTTGTTTTTCTTAATTTCTTTAATCCTGAATCACATATAATATTTATTTGTGATTAACATCCCTGATATATATATATATATATATATATATATATATATATATTTACGTGTGCAATTTCACATTGAGAAAAAATAAAATAATAATAACAAGAATGAAATTTTTTTTAAACACATTTTTCCACTTCTTCACTTTATCCGTGTTTTCTTTCCTTCTAATAATAAATTCAAATATTGCATACTATATCAAAAATTAAAATTCTTATTTTGATTATGAAGAAAGATTCTTATTTTTTTTTCATTATTGTTACGAAATCAAGAAAATATTTAGTCGAATTTGCTTTTTCTATTGTCTTCAGAGAAGTATATTGAGTATGAAGAAAATGTTTGTATAATCTATGCGTGTTCTTTCATATGAAATACCAAAGATTGTATAGTTACTACTAATTGCCTTAAATATTGTTCACAAAATAATCATTTGTCACTTTGATAGCAATAAATATAACTGAATACGAATTCCCATTTGTAGATATAAACCAAAAAATTGAGAAGATCCGCAGAAGTGATGTCGCTCCAGTAAGTTGGAAATTTGTGAACTCCGTTGTTGGTCTCATTCACTACCAGTCTGAGCATATTGGACGTGATGAACAAGATCCAGAATTCGAATGGTGTTGGAGAGTTTCCAATCCTAGATTTACTAGGTTTAATGCTGTTCGCGGTAAACTTAAAGCAGTCGTTCTTGAACAAAGTACGGATGAGTAGTCTTAATAATTGAATGAGAAAAAATAAATATTTGAATAAGTGAAACTAAAAGACGAGAGAAATTTGAAGACTGGAAATAAAACAGTTAAAAAATTCGTAAATGTAAAAAGTGAATTGAAAACTAAATAATAGAGAAAACCCAGGTAAAATACATAAAAGTATCGAAATTAAAAAAAAATAGCCGACACAGTGCTGATGGCTGAAACTCATGTTATAAATTATAAAATAATATGTGACGATATCGCATATTTGAGATGGCATAACATTAAAAATAATAGAATCTATTACTCAAAATTTTAGGCATGTGAAGAGTGATATCTTTTCTTTCGTTCAACTTGATATTTAATTACAGTAAGTTTTATTTTAAACGTACAGCATACTTTAAACATAAATAAATTATGTTTAAAATATGTTGTACGTTCAAAATTGAAAAAAAAACCTTTCTTAGATTGTTTCCGTGTAGTTTATCTATGTAATATGGAAAGTAACACGTAAAATCGATTAAAATTTTTTTTTGAACATAATTAACCAACCGTGACCCTGCATTGGATCACGTCCTCTTGAATGTGTTGATCTCCAACATTATGTGGCCGATAATAACTGTTTAATATACAATATATATAAGTATGTAAACTCAGTATTTATGAAATTGTAAGCAGATACTTGCCAATTATTAAAACACAGTCGTAATAGTAGAGATTCAATAATTTGAAGTATGAACAAAAATATGACAGAATCAGATAGTACTGATAGAAATAAAGTATAAAAGCAATGCCAGTGACCCAGTTTTGTTTTCCATACACATATTATGAGAAAAGGATATCTTATGATACGAGTAAATATAAAAAAACATATGAACGACACATCCGAAACAATCTGCTCAAAACGCTTCTTTTATCTGCTCAAATGGCTTTAACGCCAAGTCAACGGGTACGCATACATTATATTTATGCAAACTTTCAAATAATGAATTGAGTTCATCACATCCTATAATTATATATTTTTACGGTGCTTGGTAATACTCACTCATACCTGTACGTGCTACATAGCTATAAGTGTAATAACAGTTTTCAACAATCTGCCGTGTGCGAAACATAATTCTGAACCAACAAACGTTATATTAGGAGATATTTGTTCTACAAACCTAATCCATGATGGCAATTTTTTTAAATTCAATGCAGCTGATATGAATGCTTTCCACTGTGAATCTTTTGACCTTCTAAGTTTTGTGTGGGTGGAAATTATCTCTTCAATTGTTGCTAGTAACTGCTGCAAAATTAAAAAAGTTACACCAAAAGTTAAAAAATATATTGTCAAACTTCTTTCGATGTCATTGATCTGCCAGCTATAATATCCAGTCCAAACGTTTGGGACAGTCTCGGAACTGCGCCAATACGATCATCTCCATTATTCAACTCGTAAAAATAGGTTATAACATCCCATACATGTTTCAAATCAGTTGGTTTTGCTAAATCTGTATAAATTGTTTAAATGATAATTTTGTATCATTTGAGTCATACTTTGTTTTCGATTCCGAGATGAGAAGCATCCAAATGCTGAATTCGAGCCAGGAATCAGACAAACGGGTCTCATTCCGTGTTCTAGCAAAGCTTTCAAAGTAGGAGCTAGTCGTTTACGTACAATTGCTACCACTTCTTCTTGAGATTGTTTGAAAATGCTCTGAAATTTGAATGCAATATTTATTTATTTAATCGTATATTGAATAAGAATCAGTCAACAAAAAAAAGAAACAAAGTTGCATCAAGTTACCTCATCATTAGAAGATGTTAACTGCTCTTCGTCGTTTAGGGGATTTTCGATAATTAACAGTGTGTATTTTTCAAGAACTTTTTCATAATCATGAACAGCTAGCTCGAGATGAGCTCTCTCATCCCTTAAAAAAATTATTTTTAAAATTCAAGTCATTTTTCAATTTTTTTATTATTAAGCATTGAATTAGGACGTGTTTCTCAATGATTTCGTTATAACTAACTTTTCAATGCAATAACATGAATGGTAAAAAATAAGAATTTATCAGAATATACCTAGTTTGCTCATTTTCAAATATTTAAAACATTCAAAAACCATATTACTTTTGTCATTTTTTATTCAAGTTGTTTAAAACACTTACCCATAATGATTGTAGCCTGAGCTGTGTTTCAATTGATTTTTCTGAAATTTCTTAGAGCCAAAAGGACCAAATCCAAATAAAGTCGACTGTTTTTTTTCAGGCGAATAATTGTATTTGAAACTTTTCGCCTGAAAATTTTTTAAATAGACATAATCTGCGTATAATATTATTACTGGTGAAGAACCATTTGTTTCAGATATATTGTTCAATGCCTCATTTTGTAAAACATTGACAAACCGTTCCAAATCCACGATTTGAATTTGTAATTGTTCTACAAGTTCCTGTTTTTCTTTGAATGGATTCATAAACTATAATATAATACGGTCACATATTCTTATTTCGAAACTGCCTGATACTTCACGTATTGCTTCATCAGCATGCATTTGAATTTCCGAGCTGCTCAAATCACTGATTTCCAAGCTTAGTTTCATTTTTTCATTCAATTTTTCTAATGCACTTTTCTATAAGTTCATAATAAAACGTTAGGTTATCTAGTTAATAATTCACCTGCTTTTTGATTATATTTCTATTATTCGTTTTACCTTCCTGTTCAGCTTGTTTTTCCAGTTCTTCTAATTTATCTCTCATACTATTGATCAGCGTACTTTGCCTGTAATAATATACTATTAAAATTTAATCAAAAGGGCTAATAAAAATAAAAATACATAGCAAATTCTGAAAACATGATTAATACCTTTCTAAAATTTTTCTACTTTTGGCTCCATCTTCCTCTTTTTGCATTTGTTCAAATTCGTTAACTCCTTTAAATGCATAATCGTGTAAATCTTGAAGCAAATCCTGAAATAATAGGATAATATGTGTAATATTATATAAGAATTACTTCTTTAGTTTTTCCATCTGAGTTGGCAATTTGACGCAATCGAAACTGTACTTGGGCGAATTGTGAAGATAAAAGTAAAAGGGAATTATTTAGACTTTGATGTTCCTCTTGAAGTTCTTTCAATGGATTATATCTATAATTTTAAGATTACTTAATCTTAAAAAAAACACTTATTTCATATATTAATTCAGATTATATTTTAAAACTTCAATACTAACCTACAGGAAAGAATATCTTCTAATGGCATTTCATCTTCTTCATTACTAGCTTAAAAAAGTGCGTATTTATACAAACAAAATTACATTGCAAACCTTCTAAATAAGTATCATGATCTTGTTCTATTGATTCTTCCTCAAAAGACATTAGGAATACTAATACCTATGAGAGAAATTATATATATTTATAAGTAATTAATACAAGGGCATGTGATTTATGGTTAAAAAGGCAACTGAAAAACTATAAGAACAAAATATCGAATACTTATGAATATACTATATATGAATGCACCGAGCTACACATGCCAGCTCAGGCCAATCGATACAGCGCTTTGCGGCACACTGCAGCATTGATTATTTCTCCTTTAATGTCTCTAGCCAGTCTATGCAGCTCTGAACTAAAAGAGCTACACAAATACTAATGTCTTAAACAGTACTAATAAAACATTATGTATTCATAAAACATTATTGAGTATATTAGTTAGAGGTATTTATATTTTTTCAGCATAAAATTGTTTAAATCTAAAGTTGCACATAGAATAAGAAGGTTATACATGCCATTAATTCATGGCTACATTAGTTTCATTTATGAAACGTGCACAAATATACTTTAATGATTTATGATATATCTTAGAACAATCTTTAAACTTCTTTAATAATAGATGCAATGAATGCATATTGCTAAACTTTAAACAACAGCGGAAAAAATTAGAAACTTGTCGAGAGTTTTCGTTAGATTGAACAAAATGCTTTTCTTATTACATGAATACTGAATATTGTCTATTTCAGAATAACAACTGGAAGCCTAAATAATGTTTTGAAATAAAATGTCTTTAATAAAGCTTCAAAACATTCAATTTATCAATTCAGTAATTATGTCCATAATTTGGATAGATTCTCATTTTATTTGGATAGAGAAAATATTTTTAGAAACCACAACGCGTCTCATTATACCATTAAGAAACGTTCTTATTTGGTATTAATGAAATCAAGAAGCAGTTTATCTAATTTGAACAATTTTGCGAATTATAATTATAGAACTTCGTTTAATTTCAATTATTTATTTTTAGATACAATGAATAATAATTACATTTATAAAAATAAAGTTTTGATACAAATCTTCACTGCTTTTAGAAGTGAAAAATTATCAAACGTTGTTATCGTCAACAGTTTTTGTTATATATAGATTATTCTTTTCATAGATTATTGCGGGGAACTTTACGGGCACGTAAGCCGGACTGATTGCAGAGCATGATCTGGTCCCATTTCGCTAAACAGACAACAAGATCCTTTCGCAAGCTTTTCACTCCCCAGAATCGGCGAGGATTAGACTAAAGTTTTGTATGAATGGTTGAATATTATTTAATGCAATTACTTGTGGTTGACACATTTCCAAGCACTGAGCTCCAATATCAGCTATTCCGTTGGATCTACAGCATTCTGTATTGTCATGAGTTTGTGCAGCGCAGTGTACAATAGAAGGTAAATACTTATAAAGTCGGCAACGTGAGGGTTGAATGGCATGCATCAGCTAAAAAAATTAATTGATGAGAAGTAGAGCTATGTAACGAAATACAAAACAAATCTTGATACAACTTACCACAACACGCGATTCTATAGGATTTGTTTCATAAGCGCAAAGACCACGACACTCAGGTGGCACAAATCTTTCACAGCATGAAGCAAACACCTACAAAAATTATTTCTATCAAATTATATCTTTATTTCTAAATGCAGACCTGATCAGCAACTTTGCGTTCAATACATGGTTTCCATTTTGTATTTTCTGTTCCACAATTCTAAAAGTTGTTGTATAGAAAATGTTGTTAAAAAGCAAATATGGATATTTTACTAGAACAAGTAAACAAGAAGCAAAAAAATATTTAATTATAGTATGAAAAGCATAAACCTACTCCTGGGTTATCAAATTCTGGGGTTGTTTCTTGTGCGTAACATAGTCCTATTACTACGATTATAAAAAAATAGAACATTTCTGAAAATACTGTAGTTGAATTTTAGAATATTCTTATTAAGGCATTGATGTGAACAAAAAGTTGGACAAGAAAAGCTTGATGAATAAAATAGGCAACTATAGAAACAAAGAAGCAGAAAGATGAAACAGGAAGACTGAAAATGTGCGACTTTCTATTCTTTCTCTCAGTTCTTCATCAACATCATCTTCATACTATCCCTGTCTTTATTGTCCACTTCTTTTTCTCCTCTTTCTCCTCCTCGTTCTGCTTCTTCTTTTTCTTCTCCTCCTCGTTCTTCTTCTTATTCTTCTTCTTCTTCTTCTTCTTCTCCTCCTCCTCCTCCTCCTTCTTCTTCTTCTTCTTCTTCTTCTTCTTCTTCTTATTCTTCTTCTACTTCTTCTTCTTTTTCTTTTTCTTTTTCTTTTTCTTCTTCTTTTTCTTTTTCTTCTTCTTCTTCTTCTTCTTCTTCTTCTTCTTCTTCTTCTCCTTATTCGTCTTCTGATTCTACTGGCCGATTAGACATGTAACTAATGATACGTGGAACAAGCCGTTAAAGATAGAGAAACAGAAAGACCGACATGGACGATTCGTATGAACCGGATTGCAGTCAAAGTCACTTTGCAAAAGAGAAAAAGAAAGGACTCAATACAGAGAATGTGAATGCATGAGAAATAGAGATCTAAGACCTATGCAGAGAGAGAAGTACAGAGGTACAACAGATAGCAAGACAATCGACAATACAAATCTTTCGGAATCAAAAACAGGATATCCCAGGACAATATAAAGATTTAGTGAATTGTCATCGATAGACAACATTGATTAGAAAAATTGGTCATAAAAAGAGAAAATATGTATTTACCATTGATTAAGTTGATAATATTAGAGGAATAAATGAGAGATAAACGGTAAATGTAGCTCGAATTAAAAATTATGATAGAAAAAGTAATGTTAATGCATGTTATATAAAAAAATAAATAATTTTCTTCAAACTTTCTCTTCAAACGAAAATTTGTTATTTTTCAAAACTTCACACAATAGTATTTGAATCAGAATTTATTGAAAAATATAAAAATTTATTTTAACTGATTATTACAATATTTCTTTTATACAATGGAAATATGATAACAATTCAAGTAAATGCAATAATACTATAAAACATAATAAACACTAAACAATTTTGTTCTGGCATCCAACATGATCAATTATGATAACTTCATTGGATTCATGATACATCCATTGTCCGATTTTGAAGTTGCATGTTAGAGCAATTCTAGAATTCGTCCCATTCTTGCCGAAAACCTGTAAACAGTATAATAATGCATAATAGATAAAAAGCAAAAATGAGTTTATTTTGAAAATTATAGAAAACAAACAAAACTTGGCTTCTTGTTCACTAAATCTTTTTAATACATACCTTATTATTGCCATTTACAGTTATGACAGTTGTAAGCAAACTTCCTGGCTCGGACACGCTACAAATAAAAAGTGCCTGTTGTGGGCAATCACGTAACTCCGGATCGAATACAGCATGTCCTTCACTTGTATTATCCAAAATATTTATTGGGCAACATGATTCTTGAAGCAGAAAAAAATTATAAAAAATTAAGAATTTAAAAAAAATGATAAGCTAGTTCAGTAGTTCCACAAAGATCCGTTTATCATCTCAATGCATAGTATATATAGTACATAGTAATGCTTTATACTTTGAAAAGATAGTATGAGTTTCATTTATGATTTCAAAGTAATAAAGAAGGAAAAGTATTTGAGCAGTATTGGTGTTTTAAAACTATGAAAATATTCACCTTTATTATCAATTGGTGGCGTACTTATTGTAGGAACACATGGAATCGCACTAGGAACAACGAACAGAATGAGAAATATGAATAAGTTTAACATATTGTTCACTTGAACAAGATGAATTAACTATATTTCAATCTTTTCTTTATATACTAATTTTAATTGAATTATATATTCCTGCATTTCGTTTTTAGTTCAAAATGCAATTTCAAATAACTATCCCAACCAATTAGATGATAATTACAACATTTAAATATAGTTTCTCCTTCTTATAATTCATAGGAAATTAACACCACTAGTTCTTCCATTAGTTCATATTATAACTGTTAAAGCTATTATTTTATGACTATTAACAAGAATGACGACAAAAAAAAGTTGAAAACCCTCTTTGTGACGCAATAAAGTATATTTTAAAAGCAAGAAAACGCTTTGATCTTAATTTTAATTAGATATTAAATGAGCTTTAAATTTAAAATTGTACATCAAAAATCGTTTTTATTTTTTTTTAAATCAAATCTTTGTACGCAATAGGAAAAATAAGTTTGCTATATTGCATATAAAGTTTACCTGAATTTTCCACATACACTATAACTATATTTTCCAATTACATTGTTCTAAAGCCTTTCCGTTCATATTAAAAATGGAATTTCAAAATTCGTAATATTCTTTTTTGAATTGGAAACAGGACAAATTATTTTCTTTCAAAAGATCTTGTATATCTTCTTCCACTGTCTTCCACTTTTTATGTTTGAGCTCATCAGGTATTCTTAGGATCCTTAGTGAGTAAGTCTAGCATATATATCTCAATCACATGTAAAACAGAAAAAAAGAACAAGAAACATTTTTTTGAACTTAAAAACTCATATTAGAGTTATGATTCTATCAAATTATGAGCTTTAAAATACATATTATGTTGTGTTTTTGCAGATGTGTTGACAGAGGTCTGCTTTTTATTATTTGTTTTTTTGAAAATGTTGAATCTTTTAATGTATCAATGGCCGTTACTTCTGCTAATCATCCATATTTTATTAACATAATGTACTTTATTAGAATACTTTTTTTGACTTCGCTTAAGTAGGGACTGTGTACAAGATTTTGAAAAAGGTTGCTAATTGTTTTAGGAATATATTTGTATATAAAAGCAACAAAAAGTACATTTGGCATACATATTATTTTAAAATATAAATCAGTCGTGTAGTTACAATTTGTTCTTTGAGTCCTGCGTCTGTTTTCATTTGGTTAGCCAACACGTGCCATATACATAAATGCTCGCTTGCCCACGCGAGCAACAAACAGTCGCTTTGCCCGATCGTTATCGCCTATACTCTCGGATTCTAATTTCCTGAAAAAATCAGTTTTGATAATAGCAGCTAACACATACGGAAAGATACTTTTTGAAACTACACAAAATTCATTTCAATATTAGCCCCAGGATTCGATAACAATTTTTTTTGAATGAAAACAATTCCAGTTTTTTTTGCTACTTGGAACCAAAAAGTTTTCTTTACTAGATTAAGGTTTTACACTATATGAATCAATAATAAACTATACAAAAGTATGTTGTGTTAATCTGTATTCAATTCTATATTATGCTTTTAATAACAATTTCAATAGATTCAATCAAAAACCATTTAACGACTATTTAATATATAATAAAAGAATATTAGTCAAACATGTAAGTATATGTATTTATATATAAAAATACTTTTTTCATGAATAGGTTGTAGAAGTAAGTGTGAACACAACTAATTGCCCCCCCCCCCCTCTTTAGAGTGTTGTTTTCAACAGAAATATATGTGATCAGTTGAATCACTTTTTGAATTTATAAGCACAAATAGCAATTTTCACATTTTTCATAATATTTGGGGATACTGTTTATTTTAAAACTTTATTTACCTGGTTGGAAATGATCGCTTGCCAACACGAGGGTATGGAACCAACAATGCAGCTTGAGGAGCTGTTCGAACAATTCGTTGATAATGAATTTCTGAATTGTCGATAAGAAAAATATGAAGTATATTAGATGCATTAAATTAATTTTAGCGCTTACCGCTGGAAATGCACGTTGCACAGACGAAGAAAATGCAGAATATTAGAAGTCGGTTCATCTTTTTATAAAAAAATTAACCGATTTGGTGTGAGCAAAATTCTATATGGCAGCTTTTTAAAACTCAAATTTTTCTCGATTTGTTCAATGTTTGAATGGAATTCTTTCCTCCGCCCCTGGTAATTTCCGGTTTTATCAACTTCGCCCAAAGCCGTTTTGCCTCGTTGAGGAAATAAGATATCAAAAAAGCATATGAGCTCACTGACTAAAACCATGAGATTCCTATATTGCATATCCGGCATTTTACCTGAAACTGCCATTACATCATCAAAATTCTTATTAAACTAATCGATCTTTTTTCGATAGAACCGTTGGGACGGAAATGGAATAAGCGTGAGAAAACAATGAACAGAGAGCTGAAAGTTATTAAAAGGAAGATTGATTGACGTAATATTACATGCCAATATAATGAAAACAATAAAAAATGAACTTCAAAATCTGAAACGAATTTATTTCTTTGATTTGACAACAATACCATAGTCTTTCAAGTTTTTATCTCAAAAAGTACTGTTTGGTCGTGCTATTATGAAAGAAAAGGAAATATACTGCAACCTCAATTTTCGCGCAAAAGAACTGCTTTCGATTATAAAATTGAGTATAAGAGAAACATCGATTCACTAAAATGCAGATAACTGGCAAAAACTGATAATCTGACCTACTTAAGAAACTTTCTTTATTATGTACATGATCTTATTCTCACGAAGCTGGTAACAGTAGTGATTATTCATTATGGAACTTTTTTCACATCCTTTTTTTCTGAAACTATTATTTGTTTCTTGCATTGCCGCATCTATCCGCGAAACAGTAAATGGTGATTGCTTTTCAACGTTATCAATTTTTTGTAAAGTTAAATTGTAATTTAGCTGAGAATTATTATGGATTACCATTAGGCATAATACATGATGATATATTTGGCATCTCTGCAGACGTATATATAGCTGACCCACATACTATTGTTCTTGCTAATTACGAGCAAGACAAGCATATTGACGGTATTTGCATAACATTTTTCATATTTAATGAACAAGATCTATTAAAGAATTTTCGGATGTATCGCTAATGCTGTGGAAGGGTGAACCTGATGAGAACACTCAAGTATATTATATAAATTGCATATTTTATTTGTAAACTATAACAGAAACGAATCTAATGTTTCTATGTTCTTTATTCTCTTCGTTTTTTGTGAGCAAAATTTCATATTCAGGGTCGAGACCAGGGTGTTCTGCTATTACAAACAGATTGGGATGTACCAGAGCGCATTAGAAAGATTAAACGAAGGTACAATATTCATCAAAATAGTTATAATTTCTTCATTGATTTGAATTAAGCGTACCAAGTGCCTCATTAGAAAAGGTTAATTCCACACAACTTAACAACGTGAGTATATTTAACTTATGGTTTTTCACATATTTGTATTTAAAGGAGCCAGCAAGAGAAAAAAACCAAAATAAAAAAATTGTTTTGAACCAAGGGAACAGTAAAAGTCAAGGCAATTGATTTAAATTTTCTTCTCAGCAAATAATCAATTCAGCTATTTCCAGAAAAAAAAATTCAAATAAAAAGAAAGATCATATATATAAAGCAAGTTTATAATTTTCCTTATCACTTTTTGGTATATTAATCTTACAAACTTAAGAAAACAAAGAGCATTTCTTAACAAAACTTCAACGGAAATCAAACAGTTGAACGTATGTCGTGTGCAGAACAAACAAAAACAAATATCAGTTTAGAGAAAAAAAAACCATAATGTTCATATGCCAGACGAACGCGCTCCTGCTCTAACTACACTTCGGCGAGAAGGTGAGCAAAGAAATGTTTTTGTTCCCGATAAGCATATACAATATTTAACAAAGTTGTTTTATTTTAGGAAATCTCTCTCCTATTTTCATCACCCCTCTTGAGAAAAAGACAATTGTGTTACTAGTACCAACTGAAAACAAAATTGAAGACTATAACTGGCTGGGAATTTGGGAAGATAATTCGCAGGTTTTATTTCTATTGTGGTCGCATTCCTCATTCATTAATTAAATTAACAGAAATTTTATCCTCATATAAATGTAACTGGCATTGAAACGCCTAATGAAGAAGAAATAGGCCAATTACAATCCAAAGCAGATATAACTGGAACTGTTAGAATTTTGAATTGCAACACGATACTTGTTCAAAACTTCTATTTCAACCCTAAATTTAATGAAAGTAAGAAAGGTTCAAAAATATTAATAAAAAGTAAAAACTTGCAATAGAAATGCGATTTTATGTCGGAGTGGGAGAAGAGCCTACTATATCAGCAAATCTGCGCTGTCACATACTAGGAATTACGAAGTAAGTTTTTAATTGAGAATGAATAAAAAAAACTACATTTTACAGCTCACAGTACATTGAACAAGCCAATGGAACCGATTTACTCATTCTACTCCCAGATACTCTTCGTACATTTGATATTGACTTCATGTATCTTGTTGACGAACTAACAAGAAGAATTCAAGCTTTTATACAAATTCCCAATGTATTAGTTCCTCCATGTGATTGAGAAAACAACTGTGATTATTCATTATGTAATATTTTTCCCTCGATATAAATTGTTATTTTAAATTTACGAGAGATTGCATGCATAATGCACATAAAGACTTATCTGATAAAACGGGAAATATCTATGTTTAGAATATTTAACATCTCAGCTTTTATTGATCTCTTTCAAATTGCAACATCAAATAACGACAACACGATGGTGAGAATTTGTTTCAATAGGTGTTCGTAAGACATAAGAAAACAGGGCAGACATCAATTAGAATTGAACAATTTTCTTTTACAATGATTACTTCTATTTTCTACCGCCTGGAATGAAATGGAAATTGTCCCCGCCTTGAGGTGATGCCATGTATTCAGCTAACGAAAGTCCCATTGAAGCTGGAATGAAAAAATAAATTATTTTCCATGATTCTTGCATAATGAGCATGACCAATAGCATTTCAAATTTTGAAAAAAAAAACGTACGACTTCGCTTCGCTTTTAACATGACCATTCTATAAACTCTCGATAGCACAGGTTCAAGGTTTTCATATTCAGACTGAAAAAAAATTTTTTGAACTAAATTCTTTGACATAAAATGAAATAGTTATAGATCGAATCATATTGAAAATATTATTTACTTCAGTCCAAGAATAAACGTTGACTAAGCACGCCAATAAAACGAGAGACATCAACAGCCGGTTCTGCATGTTTCAAAATAAACGATTACCTGCAATATAGTAATGCAAATTTAAAAGTTGAATTCGAGATTGAATATTCTAGAAAAGAAGAGAAAAATTTGTAATTGAAAAAGAATTTTTATTTTGACAATCATATTTCCAGCTGGCTATTTATACTAAGACAGTCCACGTCATACTTCTAATAAAAACCATATGGGACCTTTGTATGTTAATATCCTTCTTGAAAGAAGAAATAATTCAATTGAATTTCTAGCTTTGATTAATTTGAGGATTACTAACCAAATAATGAGAATATTGTTTTTAGACGAAAATATGATCGGTTTTGAATACATTATAGTGATATAGTTGAACTATTCTACTATCCCGTTTCAAAATTAACAACTTTAAAACCATGTCGATACTTTAATTTTGCATATCTCTAACTACATTTTTTCATATACGGGGACAATATAGTAATGTAATGTTCATAACTACTTTTTACTCAAGCAATACAATAGTGTTCATAACCAAACAGACAAACACGAAATTCCTTTGGTTCAGGCTCAGCCTTTGATAACATTGAATTTTTCAAATACCGAAAATTGATGCACATTGAAAAGTATAGTTCAAAATCAATACAAGGGTATTCAGAACATTTATGCAACCTGAATAATGTGAACACTTATTAATATGTTTCTTTGTGTTTTTTTGAACTTGCATAATGCTTATGCATAGAAAGGTGCTATAGCACCGTGCTACGGCATGAACATTGAAAAGTATAGTTCAAAATCAATACAAGGGTATTCAGAAAATTTATGCAACCTGAATAGTGTGAACACTTATTAATATGTTTCTTTGTGTTTTTTTGAACTTGCATACGTTGTATCCTCTCAATACTTATGCATGGGAAGGCGGCACCGTGCTTGAGCACCGTGCTGTTTCTTTGTGTTTTTTGAACTTGCAGAATGCTTATGCATAGAAAGGTGCTATAGCACCGTGCTACGGCATGAACATTGAAAAGTATAGTTCAAAATCAATACAAGGGTATTCAGAACATTTATGCAACCTGAATAATGTGAACACTTATTAATATGTTTCTTTGTGTTTTTTTGAACTTGCATACGTTGTATCCTCTCAATACTTATGCATGGGAAGGCGGCACCGTGCTTGAGCACCGTGCTGTTTCTTTGTGTTTTTTGAACTTGCAGAATGCTTATGCATAGAAAGGTGCTATAGCACCGTGCTACGGCATGAACATTGAAAAGTATAGTTCAAAATCAATACAAGGGTATTCAGAATATTTATGCAACCTGAATAATGTGAACACTTATTAATATGTTTCTTTGTGTTTTTTTGAACTTGCATACGTTGTATCCTCTCAATACTTATGCATGGGAAGGCGGCACCGTGCTTGAGCACCGTGCTGTTTCTTTGTGTTTTTTGAACTTGCAGAATGCTTATGCATAGAAAGGTGCTATAGCACCGTGCTACGGCATGAACATTGAAAAGCATAGTTCAAAATCAATACAAGGGTATTCAGAACATTTATGCAACCTGAATAATGTGAACACTTATTAAAATATTTCTTTGTGTTTTTTTTGGAACTTGCATACATTGTATCCTTAGAATGCTTATGCATGGGAAGGTGGCACCGTGCTTGAGCACCGTGCTGTTTCTTTGTGTTTTTTGAACTTGCAGAATGCTTATGCATAGAAAGGTGCTATAGCACCGTGCTACGGCATGAACATTGAAAAGTATAGTTCAAAATCAATACAAGGGTATTCAGAACATTTATGCAACCTGAATAATGTGAACACTTATTAAAATATTTCTTTGTGTTTTTTTTGGAACTTGCATACATTGTATCCTTAGAATGCTTATGCATGGGAAGGTGGCACCGTGCTACGGCTTGAACATTGAAAAGTATAGTTCAAAATCAATACAAGGGTATTCAGAACATTTATGCAACCTGAATAATGTGAACACTTATTAATATGTTTCTTTGTGTTTTTTTGAACTTGCAGAATGCTTATGCATAGAAAGGTGCTATAGCACCGTGCTACGGCATGAACATTGAAAAGTATAGTTCAAAATCAATACAAGGGTATTCAGAAAATTTATGCAACCTGAATAGTGTGAACACTTATTAATATGTTTCTTTGTGTTTTTTTGAACTTGCATACGTTGTATCCTCTCAATACTTATGCATGGGAAGGCGGCACCGTGCTTGAGCACCGTGCTGTTTCTTTGTGTTTTTTGAACTTGCAGAATGCTTATGCATAGAAAGGTGCTATAGCACCGTGCTACGGCATGAACATTGAAAAGTATAGTTCAAAATCAATACAAGGGTATTCAGAACATTTATGCAACCTGAATAATGTGAACACTTATTAATATGTTTCTTTGTGTTTTTTTGAACTTGCATACGTTGTATCCTCTCAATACTTATGCATGGGAAGGCGGCACCGTGCTTGAGCACCGTGCTGTTTCTTTGTGTTTTTTGAACTTGCAGAATGCTTATGCATAGAAAGGTGCTATAGCACCGTGCTACGGCATGAACATTGAAAAGTATAGTTCAAAATCAATACAAGGGTATTCAGAATATTTATGCAACCTGAATAATGTGAACACTTATTAATATGTTTCTTTGTGTTTTTTTGAACTTGCATACGTTGTATCCTCTCAATACTTATGCATGGGAAGGCGGCACCGTGCTTGAGCACCGTGCTGTTTCTTTGTGTTTTTTGAACTTGCAGAATGCTTATGCATAGAAAGGTGCTATAGCACCGTGCTACGGCATGAACATTGAAAAGCATAGTTCAAAATCAATACAAGGGTATTCAGAATATTTATGCAACCTGAATAGTGTGAACACTTATTAATATGTTTCTTTGTGTTTTTTTGAACTTGCATACGTTGTATCCTCTCAATACTTATGCATGGGAAGGCGGCACCGTGCTTGAGCACCGTGCTGTTTCTTTGTGTTTTTTGAACTTGCAGAATGCTTATGCATAGAAAGGTGCTATAGCACCGTGCTACGGCATGAACATTGAAAAGTATAGTTCAAAATCAATACAAGGGTATTCAGAACATTTATGCAACCTGAATAATGTGAACACTTATTAAAATATTTCTTTGTGTTTTTTTTGGAACTTGCATACATTGTATCCTTAGAATGCTTATGCATGGGAAGGTGGCACCGTGCTACGGCTTGAACATTGAAAAGTATAGTTCAAAATCAATACAAGGGTATTCAGAACATTTATGCAACCTGAATAATGTGAACACTTATTAATATGTTTCTTTGTGTTTTTTTGAACTTGCAGAATGCTTATGCATAGAAAGGTGCTATAGCACCGTGCTACGGCATGAACATTGAAAAGTATAGTTCAAAATCAATACAAGGGTATTCAGAACATTTATGCAACCTGAATAATGTGAACACTTATTAATATGTTTCTTTGTGTTTTTTTGAACTTGCAGAATGCTTATGCATAGGGAGGTGCTATAGCACCGTGCTACGGCATGAACATTGAAAAGTATAGTTCAAAATCAATACAAGGGTATTCAGAACATTTATGCAACCTGAATAATGTGAACACTTATTAATATGTTTCTTTGTGTTTTTTTGAACTTGCAGAATGCTTATGCATAGGGAGGTGCTATAGCACCGTGCTACGGCATGAACATTGAAAAGTATAGTTCAAAATCAATACAAGGGTATTCAGAACATTTATGCAACCTGAATAATGTGAACACTTATTAATATGTTTCTTTGTGTTTTTTTGAACTTGCATACGTTGTATCCTCTCAATACTTATGCATGGGAAGGCGGCACCGTGCTTGAGCACCGTGCTGTTTCTTTGTGTTTTTTGAACTTGCAGAATGCTTATGCATAGAAAGGTGCTATAGCACCGTGCTACGGCATGAACATTGAAAAGTATAGTTCAAAATCAATACAAGGGTATTCAGAACATTTATGCAACCTGAATAATGTGAACACTTATTAATATGTTTCTTTGTGTTTTTTTGAACTTGCATACGTTGTATCCTCTCAATACTTATGCATGGGAAGGCGGCACCGTGCTTGAGCACCGTGCTGTTTCTTTGTGTTTTTTGAACTTGCAGAATGCTTATGCATAGAAAGGTGCTATAGCACCGTGCTACGGCATGAACATTGAAAAGTATAGTTCAAAATCAATACAAGGGTATTCAGAATATTTATGCAACCTGAATAATGTGAACACTTATTAATATGTTTCTTTGTGTTTTTTTGAACTTGCATACGTTGTATCCTCTCAATACTTATGCATGGGAAGGCGGCACCGTGCTTGAGCACCGTGCTGTTTCTTTGTGTTTTTTGAACTTGCAGAATGCTTATGCATAGAAAGGTGCTATAGCACCGTGCTACGGCATGAACATTGAAAAGCATAGTTCAAAATCAATACAAGGGTATTCAGAATATTTATGCAACCTGAATAGTGTGAACACTTATTAATATGTTTCTTTGTGTTTTTTTGAACTTGCATACGTTGTATCCTCTCAATACTTATGCATGGGAAGGCGGCACCGTGCTTGAGCACCGTGCTGTTTCTTTGTGTTTTTTGAACTTGCAGAATGCTTATGCATAGAAAGGTGCTATAGCACCGTGCTACGGCATGAACATTGAAAAGTATAGTTCAAAATCAATACAAGGGTATTCAGAACATTTATGCAACCTGAATAATGTGAACACTTATTAAAATATTTCTTTGTGTTTTTTTTGGAACTTGCATACATTGTATCCTTAGAATGCTTATGCATGGGAAGGTGGCACCGTGCTACGGCTTGAACATTGAAAAGTATAGTTCAAAATCAATACAAGGGTATTCAGAACATTTATGCAACCTGAATAATGTGAACAATTATTAATATGTTTCTTTGTGTTTTTTTGAACTTGCAGAATGCTTATGCATAGGGAGGTGCTATAGCACCGTGCTACGGCATGAACATTGAAAAGTATAGTACAAAATCAATACAAGGGTATTCAGAACATTTATGCAACCTGAATAATGTGAACACTTATTAATATGTTTCTTTGTGTTTTTTTGAACTTGCAGAATGCTTATGCATAGGGAGGTGCTATAGCACCGTGCTACGGCATGAACATTGAAAAGTATAGTTCAAAATCAATACAAGGGTATTCAGAACATTTATGCAACCTGAATAATGTGAACACTTATTAAAATATTTCTTTGTGTTTTTTTTGGAACTTGCATACATTGTATCCTTAGAATGCTTATGCATGGGAAGGTGGCACCGTGCTACGGCTTGAACATTGAAAAGTATAGTTCAAAATCAATACAAGGGTATTCAGAACATTTATGCAACCTGAATAATGTGAACACTTATTAATATGTTTCTTTGTGTTTTTTTGAACTTGCAGAATGCTTATGCATAGGGAGGTGCTATAGCACCGTGCTACGGCATGAACATTGAAAAGTATAGTTCAAAATCAATACAAGGGTATTCAGAACATTTATGCAACCTGAATAATGTGAACACTTATTAATATGTTTCTTTGTGTTTTTTTGAACTTGCAGAATGCTTATGCATAGGGAGGTGCTATAGCACCGTGCTACGGCATGAACATTGAAAAGTATAGTTCAAAATCAATACAAGGGTATTCAGAACATTTATGCAACCTGAATAATGTGAACACTTATTAATATGTTTCTTTGTGTTTTTTTGAACTTGCATACGTTGTATCCTCTCAATACTTATGCATGGGAAGGCGGCACCGTGCTTGAGCACCGTGCTGTTTCTTTGTGTTTTTTGAACTTGCAGAATGCTTATGCATAGAAAGGTGCTATAGCACCGTGCTACGGCATGAACATTGAAAAGTATAGTTCAAAATCAATACAAGGGTATTCAGAACATTTATGCAACCTGAATAATGTGAACACTTATTAATATGTTTCTTTGTGTTTTTTTGAACTTGCATACGTTGTATCCTCTCAATACTTATGCATGGGAAGGCGGCACCGTGCTTGAGCACCGTGCTGTTTCTTTGTGTTTTTTGAACTTGCAGAATGCTTATGCATAGAAAGGTGCTATAGCACCGTGCTACGGCATGAACATTGAAAAGTATAGTTCAAAATCAATACAAGGGTATTCAGAATATTTATGCAACCTGAATAATGTGAACACTTATTAATATGTTTCTTTGTGTTTTTTTGAACTTGCATACGTTGTATCCTCTCAATACTTATGCATGGGAAGGCGGCACCGTGCTTGAGCACCGTGCTGTTTCTTTGTGTTTTTTGAACTTGCAGAATGCTTATGCATAGAAAGGTGCTATAGCACCGTGCTACGGCATGAACATTGAAAAGTATAGTTCAAAATCAATACAAGGGTATTCAGAATATTTATGCAACCTGAATAGTGTGAACACTTATTAATATGTTTCTTTGTGTTTTTTTGAACTTGCATACGTTGTATCCTCTCAATACTTATGCATGGGAAGGCGGCACCGTGCTTGAGCACCGTGCTGTTTCTTTGTGTTTTTTGAACTTGCAGAATGCTTATGCATAGAAAGGTGCTATAGCACCGTGCTACGGCATGAACATTGAAAAGTATAGTTCAAAATCAATACAAGGGTATTCAGAACATTTATGCAACCTGAATAATGTGAACACTTATTAAAATATTTCTTTGTGTTTTTTTTGGAACTTGCATACATTGTATCCTTAGAATGCTTATGCATGGGAAGGTGGCACCGTGCTACGGCTTGAACATTGAAAAGTATAGTTCAAAATCAATACAAGGGTATTCAGAACATTTATGCAACCTGAATAATGTGAACACTTATTAATATGTTTCTTTGTGTTTTTTTGAACTTGCAGAATGCTTATGCATAGAAAGGTGCTATAGCACCGTGCTACGGCATGAACATTGAAAAGTATAGTTCAAAATCAATACAAGGGTATTCAGAAAATTTATGCAACCTGAATAATGTGAACACTTATTAATATGTTTCTTTGTGTTTTTTTGAACTTGCAGAATGCTTATGCATAGGGAGGTGCTATAGCACCGTGCTACGGCATGAACATTGAAAAGTATAGTTCAAAATCAATACAAGGGTATTCAGAACATTTATGCAACCTGAATAATGTGAACACTTATTAATATGTTTCTTTGTGTTTTTTTGAACTTGCAGAATGCTTATGCATAGAAAGGTGCTATAGCACCGTGCTACGGCATGAACATTGAAAAGTATAGTTCAAAATCAATACAAGGGTATTCAGAAAATTTATGCAACCTGAATAATGTGAACACTTATTAATATGTTTCTTTGTGTTTTTTTGAACTTGCAGAATGCTTATGCATAGAAAGGTGCTATAGCACCGTGCTACGGCATGAACATTGAAAAGTATAGTTCAAAATCAATACAAGGGTATTCAGAAAATTTATGCAACCTGAATAGTGTGAACACTTATTAATATGTTTCTTTGTGTTTTTTTGAACTTGCATACGTTGTATCCTCTCAATACTTATGCATGGGAAGGCGGCACCGTGCTTGAGCACCGTGCTGTTTCTTTGTGTTTTTTGAACTTGCAGAATGCTTATGCATAGAAAGGTGCTATAGCACCGTGCTACGGCATGAACATTGAAAAGTATAGTTCAAAATCAATACAAGGGTATTCAGAACATTTATGCAACCTGAATAATGTGAACACTTATTAAAATATTTCTTAGTGTTTTTTTTGGAACTTGCATACATTGTATCCTCGGAATGCTTATGCATGGGAAGGTGGCACCGTGCTACGGCTTGAACATTGAAAAGTATAGTTCAAAATCAATACAAGGGTATTCAGAACATTTATGCAACCTGAATAATGTGAACACTTATTAATATGTTTCTTTGTGTTTTTTTGAACTTGCAGAATGCTTATGCATAGAAAGGTGCTATAGCACCGTGCTACGGCATGAACATTGAAAAGTATAGTTCAAAATCAATACAAGGGTATTCAGAACATTTATGCAACCTGAATAATGTGAACACTTATTAATATGTTTCTTTGTGTTTTTTTGAACTTGCAGAATGCTTATGCATAGAAAGGTGCTATAGCACCGTGCTACGGCATGAACATTGAAAAGTATAGTTCAAAATCAATACAAGGGTATTCAGAATATTTATGCAACCTGAATAGTGTGAACACTTATTAATATGTTTCTTTGTGTTTTTTTGAACTTGCATACGTTGTATCCTCTCAATACTTATGCATGGGAAGGCGGCACCGTGCTTGAGCACCGTGCTGTTTCTTTGTGTTTTTTGAACTTGCAGAATGCTTATGCATAGAAAGGTGCTATAGCACCGTGCTACGGCATGAACATTGAAAAGTATAGTTCAAAATCAATACAAGGGTATTCAGAACATTTATGCAACCTGAATAATGTGAACACTTATTAAAATATTTCTTTGTGTTTTTTTTGGAACTTGCATACATTGTATCCTTAGAATGCTTATGCATGGGAAGGTGGCACCGTGCTACGGCTTGAACATTGAAAAGTATAGTTCAAAATCAATACAAGGGTATTCAGAACATTTATGCAACCTGAATAATGTGAACACTTATTAATATGTTTCTTTGTGTTTTTTTGAACTTGCAGAATGCTTATGCATAGAAAGGTGCTATAGCACCGTGCTACGGCATGAACATTGAAAAGTATAGTTCAAAATCAATACAAGGGTATTCAGAAAATTTATGCAACCTGAATAATGTGAACACTTATTAATATGTTTCTTTGTGTTTTTTTGAACTTGCAGAATGCTTATGCATAGGGAGGTGCTATAGCACCGTGCTACGGCATGAACATTGAAAAGTATAGTTCAAAATCAATACAAGGGTATTCAGAACATTTATGCAACCTGAATAATGTGAACACTTATTAATATGTTTCTTTGTGTTTTTTTGAACTTGCAGAATGCTTATGCATAGAAAGGTGCTATAGCACCGTGCTACGGCATGAACATTGAAAAGTATAGTTCAAAATCAATACAAGGGTATTCAGAAAATTTATGCAACCTGAATAATGTGAACACTTATTAATATGTTTCTTTGTGTTTTTTTGAACTTGCAGAATGCTTATGCATAGAAAGGTGCTATAGCACCGTGCTACGGCATGAACATTGAAAAGTATAGTTCAAAATCAATACAAGGGTATTCAGAAAATTTATGCAACCTGAATAGTGTGAACACTTATTAATATGTTTCTTTGTGTTTTTTTGAACTTGCATACGTTGTATCCTCTCAATACTTATGCATGGGAAGGCGGCACCGTGCTTGAGCACCGTGCTGTTTCTTTGTGTTTTTTGAACTTGCAGAATGCTTATGCATAGAAAGGTGCTATAGCACCGTGCTACGGCATGAACATTGAAAAGTATAGTTCAAAATCAATACAAGGGTATTCAGAACATTTATGCAACCTGATTAATGTGAACACTTATTAATATGTTTCTTTGTGTTTTTTTGAACTTGCAGAATGCTTATGCATAGAAAGGTGCTATAGCACCGTGCTACGGCATGAACATTGAAAAGTATAGTTCAAAATCAATACAAGGGTATTCAGAACATTTATGCAACCTGAATAATGTGAACACTTATTAATATGTTTCTTTGTGTTTTTTTGAACTTGCAGAATGCTTATGCATAGGGAGGTGCTATAGCACCGTGCTACGGCATGAACATTGAAAAGTATAGTTCAAAATCAATACAAGGGTATTCAGAACATTTATGCAACCTGAATAATGTGAACACTTATTAATATGTTTCTTTGTGTTTTTTTGAACTTGCAGAATGCTTATGCATAGAAAGGTGCTATAGCACCGTGCTACGGCATGAACATTGAAAAGTATAGTTCAAAATCAATACAAGGGTATTCAGAACATTTATGCAACCTGAATAATGTGAACACTTATTAATATGTTTCTTTGTGTTTTTTTGAACTTGCAGAATGCTTATGCATAGAAAGGTGCTATAGCACCGTGCTACGGCATGAACATTGAAAAGTATAGTTCAAAATCAATACAAGGGTATTCAGAAAATTTATGCAACCTGAATAGTGTGAACACTTATTAATATGTTTCTTTGTGTTTTTTTGAACTTGCATACGTTGTATCCTCTCAATACTTATGCATGGGAAGGCGGCACCGTGCTTGAGCACCGTGCTGTTTCTTTGTGTTTTTTGAACTTGCAGAATGCTTATGCATAGAAAGGTGCTATAGCACCGTGCTACGGCATGAACATTGAAAAGTATAGTTCAAAATCAATACAAGGGTATTCAGAACATTTATGCAACCTGAATAATGTGAACACTTATTAAAATATTTCTTTGTGTTTTTTTTGGAACTTGCATACATTGTATCCTTAGAATGCTTATGCATGGGAAGGTGGCACCGTGCTACGGCTTGAACATTGAAAAGTATAGTTCAAAATCAATACAAGGGTATTCAGAACATTTATGCAACCTGATTAATGTGAACACTTATTAATATGTTTCTTTGTGTTTTTTTGAACTTGCAGAATGCTTATGCATAGAAAGGTGCTATAGCACCGTGCTACGGCATGAACATTGAAAAGTATAGTTCAAAATCAATACAAGGGTATTCAGAACATTTATGCAACCTGAATAATGTGAACACTTATTAATATGTTTCTTTGTGTTTTTTTGAACTTGCAGAATGCTTATGCATAGGGAGGTGCTATAGCACCGTGCTACGGCATGAACATTGAAAAGTATAGTTCAAAATCAATACAAGGGTATTCAGAACATTTATGCAACCTGAATAATGTGAACACTTATTAATATGTTTCTTTGTGTTTTTTTGAACTTGCAGAATGCTTATGCATAGGGAGGTGCTATAGCACCGTGCTACGGCATGAACATTGAAAAGTATAGTTCAAAATCAATACAAGGGTATTCAGAACATTTATGCAACCTGAATAATGTGAACACTTATTAATATGTTTCTTTGTGTTTTTTTGAACTTGCAGAATGCTTATGCATAGGGAGGTGCTATAGCACCGTGCTACGGCATGAACATTGAAAAGTATAGTTCAAAATCAATACAAGGGTATTCAGAACATTTATGCAACCTGAATAATGTGAACACTTATTAATATGTTTCTCTGTGTTTTTTTTTGAACTTGCAGAATGCTTATGCATAGGGAGGTGCTATAGCACCGTGCTACGGCATGAACATTGAAAAGTATAGTTCAAAATCAATACAAGGGTATTCAGAACATTTATGCAACCTGAATAATGTGAACACTTATTAATATGTTTCTTTGTGTTTTTTTGAACTTGCAGAATGCTTATGCATAGAAAGGTGCTATAGCACCGTGCTACGGCATGAACATTGAAAAGTATAGTTCAAAATCAATACAAGGGTATTCAGAAAATTTATGCAACCTGAATAGTGTGAACACTTATTAATATGTTTCTTTGTGTTTTTTTGAACTTGCATACGTTGTATCCTCTCAATACTTATGCATGGGAAGGCGGCACCGTGCTTGAGCACCGTGCTGTTTCTTTGTGTTTTTTGAACTTGCAGAATGCTTATGCATAGAAAGGTGCTATAGCACCGTGCTACGGCATGAACATTGAAAAGTATAGTTCAAAATCAATACAAGGGTATTCAGAACATTTATGCAACCTGAATAATGTGAACACTTATTAATATGTTTCTTTGTGTTTTTTTGAACTTGCATACGTTGTATCCTCTCAATACTTATGCATGGGAAGGCGGCACCGTGCTTGAGCACCGTGCTGTTTCTTTGTGTTTTTTGAACTTGCAGAATGCTTATGCATAGAAAGGTGCTATAGCACCGTGCTACGGCATGAACATTGAAAAGTATAGTTCAAAATCAATACAAGGGTATTCAGAACATTTATGCAACCTGAATAATGTGAACACTTATTAATATGTTTCTTTGTGTTTTTTTGAACTTGCATACGTTGTATCCTCTCAATACTTATGCATGGGAAGGCGGCACCGTGCTTGAGCACCGTGCTGTTTCTTTGTGTTTTTTGAACTTGCAGAATGCTTATGCATAGAAAGGTGCTATAGCACCGTGCTACGGCATGAACATTGAAAAGTATAGTTCAAAATCAATACAAGGGTATTCAGAACATTTATGCAACCTGAATAATGTGAACACTTATTAATATGTTTCTTTGTGTTTTTTTGAACTTGCAGAATGCTTATGCATAGGGAGGTGCTATAGCACCGTGCTACGGCATGAACATTGAAAAGTATAGTTCAAAATCAATACAAGGGTATTCAGAACATTTATGCAACCTGAATAATGTGAACACTTATTAATATGTTTCTTTGTGTTTTTTTGAACTTGCAGAATGCTTATGCATAGGGAGGTGCTATAGCACCGTGCTACGGCATGAACATTGAAAAGTATAGTTCAAAATCAATACAAGGGTATTCAGAACATTTATGCAACCTGAATAATGTGAACACTTATTAATATGTTTCTTTGTGTTTTTTTGAACTTGCAGAATGCTTATGCATAGGGAGGTGCTATAGCACCGTGCTACGGCATGAACATTGAAAAGTATAGTTCAAAATCAATACAAGGGTATTCAGAACATTTATGCAACCTGAATAATGTGAACACTTATTAATATGTTTCTCTGTGTTTTTTTTTGAACTTGCAAAATGCTTATGCATAGGGAGGTGCTATAGCACCGTGCTACGGCATGAACATTGAAAAGTATAGTTCAAAATCAATACAAGGGTATTCAGAACATTTATGCAACCTGAATAATGTGAACACTTATTAATATGTTTCTTTGTGTTTTTTTGAACTTGCAGAATGCTTATGCATAGAAAGGTGCTATAGCACCGTGCTACGGCATGAACATTGAAAAGTATAGTTCAAAATCAATACAAGGGTATTCAGAAAATTTATGCAACCTGAATAGTGTGAACACTTATTAATATGTTTCTTTGTGTTTTTTTGAACTTGCATACGTTGTATCCTCTCAATACTTATACATGGGAAGGCGGCACCGTGCTTGAGCACCGTGCTGTTTCTTTGTGTTTTTTGAACTTGCAGAATGCTTATGCATAGAAAGGTGCTATAGCACCGTGCTACGGCATGAACATTGAAAAGTATAGTTCAAAATCAATACAAGGGTATTCAGAACATTTATGCAACCTGAATAATGTGAACACTTATTAATATGTTTCTTTGTGTTTTTTTGAACTTGCATACGTTGTATCCTCTCAATACTTATGCATGGGAAGGCGGCACCGTGCTTGAGCACCGTGCTGTTTCTTTGTGTTTTTTGAACTTGCAGAATGCTTATGCATAGAAAGGTGCTATAGCACCGTGCTACGGCATGAACATTGAAAAGTATAGTTCAAAATCAATACAAGGGTATTCAGAATATTTATGCAACCTGAATAATGTGAACACTTATTAATATGTTTCTTTGTGTTTTTTTGAACTTGCATACGTTGTATCCTCTCAATACTTATGCATGGGAAGGCGGCACCGTGCTTGAGCACCGTGCTGTTTCTTTGTGTTTTTTGAACTTGCAGAATGCTTATGCATAGAAAGGTGCTATAGCACCGTGCTACGGCATGAACATTGAAAAGTATAGTTCAAAATCAATACAAGGGTATTCAGAATATTTATGCAACCTGAATAATGTGAACACTTATTAAAATATTTCTTTGTGTTTTTTTTGGAACTTGCATACATTGTATCCTTAGAATGCTTATGCATGGGAAGGTGGCACCGTGCTACGGCTTGAACATTGAAAAGTATAGTTCAAAATCAATACAAGGGTATTCAGAACATTTATGCAACCTGAATAATGTGAACACTTATTAATATGTTTCTTTGTGTTTTTTTGAACTTGCAGAATGCTTATGCATAGGGAGGTGCTATAGCACCGTGCTACGGCATGAACATTGAAAAGTATAGTTCAAAATCAATACAAGGGTATTCAGAACATTTATGCAACCTGAATAATGTGAACACTTATTAATATGTTTCTTTGTGTTTTTTTGAACTTGCAGAATGCTTATGCATAGGGAGGTGCTATAGCACCGTGCTACGGCATGAACATTGAAAAGTATAGTTCAAAATCAATACAAGGGTATTCAGAACATTTATGCAACCTGAATAATGTGAACACTTATTAATATGTTTCTTTGTGTTTTTTTGAACTTGCAGAATGCTTATGCATAGGGAGGTGCTATAGCACCGTGCTACGGCATGAACATTGAAAAGTATAGTTCAAAATCAATACAAGGGTATTCAGAACATTTATGCGACCTGAATAATGTGAACACTTATTAATATGTTTCTCTGTGTTTTTTTTTGAACTTGCAGAATGCTTATGCATAGGGAGGTGCTATAGCACCGTGCTACGGCATGAACATTGAAAAGTATAGTTCAAAATCAATACAAGGGTATTCAGAACATTTATGCAACCTGAATAATGTGAACACTTATTAATATGTTTCTCTGTGTTTTTTTTTGAACTTGCAGAATGCTTCTGCATAGAAAGGTGCTATAGCACCGTGCTACGGCATGAACATTGAAAAGTATAGTTCAAAATCAATACAAGGGTATTCAGAACATTTATGCAACCTGAATAATGTGAACACTTATTAATATGTTTCTTTGTGTTTTTTTGAACTTGCAGAATGCTTATGCATAGAAAGGTGCTATAGCACCGTGCTACGGCATGAACATTGAAAAGTATAGTTCAAAATCAATACAAGGGTATTCAGAACATTTATGCAACCTGAATAATGTGAACACTTATTAATATGTTTCTTTGTGTTTTTTTGAACTTGCAGAATGCTTATGCATAGGGAGGTGCTATAGCACCGTGCTACGGCATGAACATTGAAAAGTATAGTTCAAAATCAATACAAGGGTATTCAGAACATTTATGCAACCTGAATAATGTGAACACTTATTAATATGTTTCTTTGTGTTTTTTTGAACTTGCAGAATGCTTATGCATAGGGAGGTGCTATAGCACCGTGCTACGGCATGAACATTGAAAAGTATAGTTCAAAATCAATACAAGGGTATTCAGAACATTTATGCAACCTGAATAATGTGAACACTTATTAATATGTTTCTTTGTGTTTTTTTGAACTTGCAGAATGCTTATGCATAGGGAGGTGCTATAGCACCGTGCTACGGCATGAACATTGAAAAGTATAGTTCAAAATCAATACAAGGGTATTCAGAACATTTATGCGACCTGAATAATGTGAACACTTATTAATATGTTTCTCTGTGTTTTTTTTTGAACTTGCAGAATGCTTATGCATAGGGAGGTGCTATAGCACCGTGCTACGGCATGAACATTGAAAAGTATAGTTCAAAATCAATACAAGGGTATTCAGAACATTTATGCAACCTGAATAATGTGAACACTTATTAATATGTTTCTCTGTGTTTTTTTTTGAACTTGCAGAATGCTTCTGCATAGAAAGGTGCTATAGCACCGTGCTACGGCATGAACATTGAAAAGTATAGTTCAAAATCAATACAAGGGTATTCAGAACATTTATGCAACCTGAATAATGTGAACACTTATTAATATGTTTCTTTGTGTTTTTTTGAACTTGCAGAATGCTTATGCATAGAAAGGTGCTATAGCACCGTGCTACGGCATGAACATTGAAAAGTATAGTTCAAAATCAATACAAGGGTATTCAGAACATTTATGCAACCTGAATAATGTGAACACTTATTAATATGTTTCTTTGTGTTTTTTTGAACTTGCAGAATGCTTATGCATAGAAAGGTGCTATAGCACCGTGCTACGGCATGAACATTGAAAAGTATAGTTCAAAATCAATACAAGGGTATTCAGAACATTTATGCAACCTGAATAATGTGAACACTTATTAATATGTTTCTTAGTGTTTTTTTGAACTTGCAGAATGCTTATGCATAGAAAGGTGCTATAGCACCGTGCTACGGCATGAACATTGAAAAGTATAGTTCAAAATCAATACAAGGGTATTCAGAACATTTATGCAACCTGAATAATGTGAACACTTATTAATATGTTTCTTTGTGTTTTTTTGAACTTGCAGAATGCTTATGCATAGGGAGGTGCTATAGCACCGTGCTACGGCATGAACATTGAAAAGTATAGTTCAAAATCAATACAAGGGTATTCAGAACATTTATGCAACCTGAATAATGTGAACACTTATTAATATGTTTCTTTGTGTTTTTTTGAACTTGCAGAATGCTTATGCATAGGGAGGTGCTATAGCACCGTGCTACGGCATGAACATTGAAAAGTATAGTTCAAAATCAATACAAGGGTATTCAGAACATTTATGCGACCTGAATAATGTGAACACTTATTAATATGTTTCTCTGTGTTTTTTTTTGAACTTGCAGAATGCTTATGCATAGGGAGGTGCTATAGCACCGTGCTACGGCATGAACATTGAAAAGTATAGTTCAAAATCAATACAAGGGTATTCAGAACATTTATGCAACCTGAATAATGTGAACACTTATTAATATGTTTCTCTGTGTTTTTTTTTGAACTTGCAGAATGCTTCTGCATAGAAAGGTGCTATAGCACCGTGCTACGGCATGAACATTGAAAAGTATAGTTCAAAATCAATACAAGGGTATTCAGAACATTTATGCAACCTGAATAATGTGAACACTTATTAATATGTTTCTTTGTGTTTTTTTGAACTTGCAGAATGCTTATGCATAGAAAGGTGCTATAGCACCGTGCTACGGCATGAACATTGAAAAGTATAGTTCAAAATCAATACAAGGGTATTCAGAACATTTATGCAACCTGAATAATGTGAACACTTATTAATATGTTTCTTTGTGTTTTTTTGAACTTGCAGAATGCTTATGCATAGAAAGGTGCTATAGCACCGTGCTACGGCATGAACATTGAAAAGTATAGTTCAAAATCAATACAAGGGTATTCAGAACATTTATGCAACCTGAATAATGTGAACACTTATTAATATGTTTCTTTGTGTTTTTTTGAACTTGCAGAATGCTTATGCATAGGGAGGTGCTATAGCACCGTGCTACGGCATGAACATTGAAAAGTATAGTTCAAAATCAATACAAGGGTATTCAGAACATTTATGCAACCTGAATAATGTGAACACTTATTAATATGTTTCTCTGTGTTTTTTTTTGAACTTGCAGAATGCTTCTGCATAGAAAGGTGCTATAGCACCGTGCTACGGCATGAACATTGAAAAGTATAGTTCAAAATCAATACAAGGGTATTCAGAACATTTATGCAACCTGAATAATGTGAACACTTATTAATATGTTTCTTTGTGTTTTTTTGAACTTGCAGAATGCTTATGCATAGAAAGGTGCTATAGCACCGTGCTACGGCATGAACATTGAAAAGTATAGTTCAAAATCAATACAAGGGTATTCAGAACATTTATGCAACCTGAATAATGTGAACACTTATTAATATGTTTCTTTGTGTTTTTTTGAACTTGCAGAATGCTTATGCATAGAAAGGTGCTATAGCACCGTGCTACGGCATGAACATTGAAAAGTATAGTTCAAAATCAATACAAGGGTATTCAGAACATTTATGCAACCTGAATAATGTGAACACTTATTAATATGTTTCTTTGTGTTTTTTTGAACTTGCAGAATGCTTATGCATAGAAAGGTGCTATAGCACCGTGCTACGGCATGAACATTGAAAAGTATAGTTCAAAATCAATACAAGGGTATTCAGAACATTTATGCAACCTGAATAATGTGAACACTTATTAATATGTTTCTTTGTGTTTTTTTGAACTTGCAGAATGCTTATGCATAGAAAGGTGCTATAGCACCGTGCTACGGCATGAACATTGAAAAGTATAGTTCAAAATCAATACAAGGGTATTCAGAACATTTATGCAACCTGAATAATGTGAACACTTATTAATATGTTTCTTTGTGTTTTTTTGAACTTGCATACGTTGTATCCTCTCAATACTTATGCATGGGAAGGCGGCACCGTGCTTGAGCACCGTGCTGTTTCTTTGTGTTTTTTGAACTTGCAGAATGCTTATGCATAGAAAGGTGCTATAGCACCGTGCTACGGCATGAACATTGAAAAGTATAGTTCAAAATCAATACAAGGGTATTCAGAACATTTATGCAACCTGAATAATGTGAACACTTATTAATATGTTTCTTTGTGTTTTTTTGAACTTGCAGAATGCTTATGCATAGAAAGGTGCTATAGCACCGTGCTACGGCATGAACATTGAAAAGTATAGTTCAAAATCAATACAAGGGTATTCAGAACATTTATGCAACCTGAATAATGTGAACACTTATTAATATGTTTCTTTGTGTTTTTTTGAACTTGCAGAATGCTTATGCATAGAAAGGTGCTATAGCACCGAGCTACGGCATGAACATTGAAAAGTATAGTTCAAAATCAATACAAGGGTATTCAGAACATTTATGCAACCTGAATAATGTGAACACTTATTAATATGTTTCTTTGTGTTTTTTTGAATTTGCATACGTTGTATCCTCTCAATACTTATGCATGGGAAGGCGGCACCGTGCTTGAGCACCGTGCTGTTTCTTTGTGTTTTTTGAACTTGCAGAATGCTTATGCATAGGAAAGTGCTATAGCACCGTGCTATGGCATGAACATTGAAAAGTATAGTTCAGAATCAATACAATAGTATTTAGAGAATTTATGCAAAATTATGTGAACGTATGTCGTAGCATGGTGCTCTAGCACGTTGCTCTAGCGCGGTGCTATAGCACGTTTCCATGCATAAGTATTATGAGGATACAACGTATGCAAGTTCAAAAAAAACACAAAGAAACATTTTAAAAAGTGTTCACGTAATTCATGTTGTATAAGTTCTCTAAATACCCTTGTATTGATTTTTAACTATACTTTTCAATGTTCAAGCTGTAGCATGGTGCTCTAGCACGGTGCCATACCACCTTCCCATGCATAAGCTCGATCACTAAAATACTCGGTATATCTTCTAATAAAGAACTTGACTTGTTCATGATTCCGATAAAGATAACAAACAATCAAATCAGTTATAGAAAAGAAATTTACTCAGTCAACTGCATTCAATATTCGACCCTATTGGGTAGTCAGCCTCTATACTTTTACCACTCAAACTTATAATGCGAGAAATTATAAATACTAAACTATCAAGGGACCAACCTATTAAGTCAAACAGTATCAAACAATGGGAAGAACACTTAACTCAAATCAACCACAATCAGTTGACCATGAACAGATATTTTCCATTCGTGGACCATGAAACGTAATTATATGTTTTTGCTGACGCAATCAAGCCATGGCCGCTTGTTTATACTTTCAAACAAAACAGAAGGTTCAAGCCCGTTCGGTCAACAAGTGATAAACACGTTCTGACCGTGTGACTTATGTCTATAGGTTTATCGGAATCATGAACGAGTCAAGTTCTTTATTAGAGGATATACCGAGTATTTTAGTGATCGAGCTTATGCTTGGGAAGGTGGTATGGCACCGTGCGCGAGCACTGTGCTACGGCATGAACATTGAAAAGTATAGTTCAAAATCAATACAAGGGTATTTAGAGAATTTATACAACATGAATTACGTGAACACTTTTCAAAATGTTTCTTTGTGTTTTTTTTGAAATTGCATACATTGTATCCTTACAATCCTTATGAATGGGAAGGTGTTACCTCACTCTGCTATTGCACCGCTCTAGAGCGACGTGCTAGAGCACCATGCTACAGCACCATGCTACGGCATGAACATTGTAAAGTATAGTTCAAGATCGATACAATAGTATTTAGAGAAATTATGCAGCATGAATTACGTGAATACTTTTTAGAATGTTTCTTTGTGTTTTTTTTGAACTTGCGTACGTTGTATCCTCACAATACTTATGCATGGAACCGTGCTACAGCACCGCGCTAGAGCAACGTGCTAGAGCACCATGCTACGGCATGAACATTGAAAAGTATAGTTCAAAATCAATACAGGGATATTTAGAGAACTTATACAACATGAATTAGGTGAATACTTATTAAAATATTTCTTTGTGTTTTTTTCAACTTGCATACATTGTATACTTACAATCCTTATGAATGGGAAGGTGTTACCTCACTCTGCTATAGCACCGCGCTAGAGCAACGTGCTAGAGCACCATGCTACGGCATGAACAGTGAAAAGTATAGTTCAAAATCAATACAAGGGTATTTAGAGAACTTATACAACATGAATTACGTGAACACTTTTTAAAATGTTTCTTTGTGTTTTTTTTGAGCTTGCATACGTTGTATCCTCATAATACTTATGCATGGAAACGTGCTATAGCACCGCGCTAGGGCAACGTGCTAGAGCACCATGCTACGGCATGAACATTGTAAAGTATAGTTCAAGATCGATACAACGATATTAAGAGAACTTATGCAGCATGAATTACGTGAATACTTCTTAAAATGTTTCTCTGTGTTTTTTTTTGAACTTGCATACATTGTATCCTTACAATCGTATAAAAAATAAATAAAATGATAGTTTGAATGGAGCATCCGTTGTGATAAAAAACCAAATTAACGATCAGGATGAGATTCGAACTCACGCGGGGAAACCCCAATGGATTAGCAGTCCATCGCCTTAACCACTCGGCCACCTGATCACAGGGTTTTTCCAAGAATACTCTTACTTAAACAAAGAAATTATTGTGAGAATAAATAACGTCAACAAATGAATAATAAAGTCTTTCTATTAAATCAGGTGGCTTGGCTTTATTTAGAAATTGATAGTTTGAATGGAGCATCCGTTGTCATAAAAAACAAAATTAACGATCAGGATGAGATTCGAACTCACGCGGGGAAACCCCAATGGATTAGCAGTCCATCGCCTTAACCACTCGGCCACCTGATCACAGGGTTTTTCCAAGAATACTCTTACTTAAACAAAGAAATTATTGTGAGAATAAATAATTTCAACAAATAAATAATAAATTCTTCCTATTAAATCGGGTGGCTTGGCTTTATTTAGAAAATGATAGTTTGAATGGAGCATCCGTTGTCATAAAAAACAAAATTAACGATCAGGATGAGATTCGAACTCACGCGGGGAAACCCCAATGGATTAGCAGTCCATCGCCTTAACCACTCGGCCACCTGATCACAGGGTTTTTCCAAGAATACTCTTACTTAAACAAAGAAATTATTGTGACAACAAATATCGTCAGCAAACAAATAAGAAAGTCTTCCTATTGAATCAGTTGTCTTGGCTTTATTTAGTGTTACATACATATCTCAAAGGAAAGCAGCTGACCATGGCAGCTGCTATTATTAAACTAATGCAGATAGTTTTTAAGCAATTCTGAGAATATTCTAGATGCACTTTTTATAAGCTTTGTAACAATTTGTGTAAACTGAGTAGGAGTTGTATGGATATATAAACCTGAGTCCTCAAGACTCAGGCATCTCATTATCTCATTATCTTACTTTCTCTTTATCTTCTTTATATTCTCTTTCTTAACTCTAGCTTTAATCTTTGTATAATTATATTATAATGCGAACAATAAACCTTTATATATTTCATCTCTTGTTTCTTATTTCACCTTACATTACACACTTATATTTAAAATCATACTCATCTTCTCATAGTCTGTTTGGATCTCTCAACTTGGAACCATTGAGAATCTAAATGGAACGTGGAGGTTCCGCCGAGATCCTTCCTTTTGGACAGGATCTCGTAAAGGAACTCAAGCGCTACCGTCTACATCTCTTATTCAATTAAAAATCTTATCTCTCTCTTAAAGTTAGCTTATAATATTTTCTTAAAAACTCTAAAACTTTTCTATTAAAAATTATATCCAAAAACTCTTTACAAAAACTCAGTTTTCCATTCATTATATTCTCATAAAATTATTCATAAGAGTACTTATATCATTTATCATTCTCTCTATCCAAAATCCTATATACGAAAATTATTCAAATTCAATAATTAACTTTTCTAAGAATTATAAGTTTATTTTCACATTTTTTGAACAAAAATAGTTAAGTTCTTTATAAAATTAATTTAGAATTAAGAAATAAAAAAAAAGAATATTGCTTCTATACCTCTCAATCTTAATCATCTTATCATATTATCTGAATCTTCATCTTATCATACTATTTAATCATCCTATCATACCATATTTTCATTATTTTCTTTATGTTCGTTTATAAAACTATTATTCTTATACTACTACACTGTATTCTCATAAACCCACCCCTTCCCCCCCCGCCGTTATTTCATAAGCAAGAAATCCCGTGTTAAACACGACAGTAAAAATATTTATTAGGCGCAGCGTATCCAAATTCCGATTACCTTAGCACCTGAAAATACGAAAAATAATTAAATTAATCAATAAGTTTTAACTCATACGCAAAAACCATCTCCCCCCTCGTTAAGAATAATGCCAGACACTCAAGAGACTCGAGCGGAGGCCGACACTCAGGATAAGACGTACGCCCCATGAAATAATGAGAGAATTTTTGAATTGAAATCTGCCCCACATTGAGATAAATAATAAGAGTGGTCTCGCCATCATAGAGTCAGGGAGCAGGATGCAGAAGGCAGCTGACATACCTGTGACTCAGATAGGTTAATGAGGTCTGGGAAAATGAAATGATTGCGAAAATTCTGTTTTGTATCCTTGTCCCAAAAGACTGGCGAACTATTAACTTTCATTTCATGCCTTTTTCACAATATAGAACTTGTCCCTTCGAAAAGGCACACTAGTTTCAAACCTGTGTTAGACCCGGACGAGCTATATTGGTAAAGAGATTACTTGCAAGACTAGCTACCTTCATAAGAATCGCGCACACAAACCCAACATTATTCTTTACGTTTTTCAATATATAAAATTATTTTGGCACACGTTGGATATAACAAATTTCCTTACAGGATACCAACGATGCTGCCCAATACTGGTCCAAAACCTCCGCTGGACCCTGCTGCCACTTCAAATATTATAAGAAGAAAAAGACAACCGCCCGCAACATATTCTCCCCCCTCTGCAAAACAAGCGAAGTTAAGCATTAAAACAAAGTCAATGGTAATACATACCCCAAGACATCGCGGCATTCAAAAACAATTCACCAATCCCAAATCACATGAAAAAACGAAGAAACAAAAAACAGACATAGTCGAAAGAAACACCTTAGAAAAGAAAATTATCCCAAACATTAATCCTATTCCTAAAAACATAGCAAGCAAAGGGAACCCTCAAAACCCCCCAACCAACACCATACCAAATACAATCAACCCAATCAATCGTTTAATAGCCACCCCTAGAAGAAGCAATACACCAACCACACAAAAATCACCTACGCCCGCACTTTCTTCAACCACACCCGCAGTAAGCTCATCGCCACCTCTACGAAACTCACCTTCATCCATTGATCATTCTACATCTGGGCATTCTCTATCTCCGTCTCTTCCATCGCAAACTAATCAAGCAAATACTTTTGTTGCAGAAAACAAGAGAATTAACCCAAGAATGGACCCAATGGACGAAGGCGCACCACTTACGCAAACCTCGGGAAGGGCACCTGTTCCAACACCTACAATCATCCCTCAACCAGCAGCGATTCCGTCCGCCATACGCGATATAAAAGCTCCACGCTACGATGGAAAAACACCATTCAACCGCTATCTACTATACCTAGATGAACACTTCAACGCTACAAGAACAACTATGCCCGAACGTCTTCAAAGCATACAATTATTGCTAGAAGATGATCGAGCAAGAGAAGCGTACAGAAAACTCACAACCGAAGATAAGCGACTTGGATGGGACCATGTCAAGAAGCGACTCTCAGAAATGATCACACCGAAAAAACAGAGAGAACGAGCAATGCACCGCCTACATGGCTTGAAACAGTTACCAACGGAATCGGTACAAAGCTTTGCAACAAGATGTTCTAACGAAGCCTACTCGGCTATGGACATGAACAACGAAAGTGAGCTTAACATGCTCCGATCCACCTTCACTTGGGGACTAAGACCCGAAATAAGCGAACATGTTAGCCGTCTAGACCCACCAAACTTTGAGGAAGCTTACGAAATGGCCTTACGAGAAGAACTCTTTATACAAAATAGACCAACATCGTTTGTCAACAATATAGAGAAGTCGTTCAACAACCTCAACATTCGAGACTCGAAGGACAACAATCAATACCAGAGAAACGAATCTAAGGATTTCAAAGGAACCAAACCGATGTATAATGGCAATGGCAAACCACACAACCGATATCCGGACAGATACAACAACCAATATCGGCCTCATCAACACCAATACAGGAACCATAACTCACGATTCTCTCAAAATAAGGGATCAAGACAAAACTACTTCGACAGATCACGAAACAGAAGCCAAGAAAGACCATACTATCGAAACCGCGACCAAAACTATAGCGGACACAACAACCGGCGACAATCAAATAATCACGAACAATACCCCTCACAATACAATCGAAGCCAATACAACAATTATAGAAGTCGCCCGCGCAGCACCTCCAATGGACCGGAACGGTATAGAGAACGCACACAGAGCCCAGGAGTACGTTTTCAAGTCAACAACGTCACGGAAAACGAAGTACCGAACAACAAAAGAAAATCAACACCATTCCTACCCCTCTTTATCACAATTATCGCACTCATTATAAACACATGCAGTGCAGAAACAACGTACCAGCTATGCACAGGAAACAGAGGAGGAATATATGTTGAGCCGCCATCGCCAACAGCTTGCCGATCCATCGCACCAACTAATAACCATATCCAGAAGACTACAGCAGAATTGTTCATCCAAAACCTACAACCAAAAGAATGGGAAGCATGGAAATGTGCAATTGAAACTTACCAGCTTTGCATTCACGACGTTTTCTTCATCAGAGAAACTAATGTCTCACTAGCAAAAGTTTCACCAACAACACTGCAAGAATGTACGTCAGCTATTAAAGAAAGAATATTCAACGGTACCAACCTTCAAAGAGAAGCACCAGGACTCTATGGAACTCCATTCCCAGAGACAACCATTACTAATGGTATATGGAAACAGGAATGCGAACAACGTACCAGATTCATAGCTGAACGAGGACACATGACCAGCCTACAAGACAATACAGTACTCTCAGATATATTCATAAACGACAACGGATGCACCAGTGACAAAGGACAATGCCTAACCAACAACGCTCTCATCATATGGACCCCACCATCAGAAAAACATAGTTGCTCGTACACTTCATTAGGCTCTCACGAAGTTTTTATATCAGAAGACACCATATTGATTCCCGGAATTCAAAGTGCTTTTATTCTAAACAATAAAACACCGGAAAAAGAAGCCTCCTCATGCTTACAAAAAGAGATATTTACTACAAATAGCGGAACTCTAATCTCCTTCAACTCAACCTCAAGCTTAGGACGATCAAGAAGACACGCAATCACGGAATACCCTAAAGGATTCTTGACAGTTCATCAATACCCCTCGCTAAGATATTCAGCCAGCAAAACCGGAACTATTCTACTATATACAACCTATATTCAACGGAAAAGACTTGACATCCATTACAATCTCAATAACATAACAAATATGTTACCTAAGTATATCGCAATCTTCAAATACCTAGGTATAAATTTTGATGTTATTAAAAATCGTCTTATATGGCACAAATATGAAGACGTCAACATAGCCATTCTACACGCCCTAGGAGAAGCAGAAATAAGAGAAGCAACAAAAATCGCGATCGATAATCTATCGTATAAGGAACTTACGCAAAAACTTAGCAAACGGATCACAATTAAGGATTTTAAGAAAATACTACCAACCAAAACAGGAGACTACTATGAAATCGCGAAAGAAATTGCTTACTCACTTGCGGAAATACCTACTACATTAGCTACAGGAGAAACAACACCATCTTTAGAAGAATACTTATATCAACTTATGCCACCAAGAAAACCAAAACTCACCAAGACACGAAACGATTTAGAACTGTACGAACAACTAGCACAAGCAAAAATTATCCTGAACGCAATAAATAATCCGAAGAAGCTACATTCAAAAGAAGAATACGAAGCAGAAATGAAGAAATGGATCAAATATGAAAAAGAACTGAACTTACCACCATTACAACTGCCAAACTACACAGTTATCTTCGATGGCGACGATATATTCTACGGCTTCCGGAAAAGAAATCCTACAAATTATAGCATTACACAAGAGGATAGTGAAAAATTTTATAATCATTATCTACCCCTTATCAGTACTCCCGGAACACGACCTTTTGCAACCACAATTAGAAGCACTTCGACCCCCCTACAAACTACTACTACAACCACTACCACGACCCCTAAGCCTACAACCATAAGGAACGTCATCACTTCGACAATCACACCCAAAACACATATATCCGAAACAACTAGACCCAAACCAACAATACCCACGTCTTCATCAACTACTACTACTACTACCACTACTACTACTACTACTTCTACTACTGCTAGACCCAGATCAACAACAACCACAACACCTACAACAACCACAACTATATTCACCACTCATCGACCAACACAATCATTCTCCACCCCCCAATCTACATTCAATATTACTACAAACCCAATCACAATCACCTCAAGCCAGGAATACAATAGGAAAGAATCACTCACCAAGTCACCGCCTCCAAGAACTACAAAAAGATCTATCACTACCACTCGCAGCACACCTGAAGAAATATCATCACATATCGGTAAGAAAGCTCACGTAGACTACCTTAAAGCTAAGAACGATATCGTCCAAAAATGGAATGAACATCTTCATCAACAAGAAACGCAATCTCATCTACAATATGCCACTACCAATCTGGAAGATGATATCATACGTACGTTCACAACAAACAGAAACAACATCTGCCACGTACAAAATAAACAACTAATTACCTGGTGGGCTATTCTTCAAATAAATCCTACTATAGGGATGCGTACAATGCTACGACGACAGGATATATCTGCAAGATTCATAAATGATAAACTAATTTATGTAATGCCATGCACACCAATTCAAATTACAAAAACATACCGCGATCACAAAGTCAACAGCACGTGTTTTCTGGAAACCCCAGTCGAAACGGAACATCACGGCCAACTGTTCATCCTACCAGGTACAAGAGACCTCACACCGATGGCACATGCCATACCTTGCGGACTCACAATCAAGGATCCCTGGAAAGAAAACGATCAATGGACTAATAATAACCAATCAATAAATGTAACATCACCAGCATACATCGACGAGTTAGGATCAATCAACCTAGAACATATCAAGTTTAATGGAAGCAACATTTTCAACAACCTAACAGAATCAACGTTTCCTATGGCACTAGCAATATCATATGGATCCAGCTTAGCAACGCTACAGGCTACTTTACCAGGAAGAATAAAACCTGTAATCAAACAAAGATTAATTCCTAACATGAACCCTGTTACCCTAACAGCAGGAGCAGCCAGCAGCTTACTACTCAGCTACGAACATACAAAAGAAGCTATAACTAGGAAAATGTTTGACTTTCTGTCACCAATATGGGAAAAGATTCAAACCTGGACACTACGCGTACTTGCTATCATTGGATCAATCATCATAACAATTGGCATAATCACACTCGCCACCTGGATAATAAAAATATACGCATGTAGTTCAAGGATGCCCATCAACAATGTCAAATGGGAAGCAGAATACTTACAACCACTATCAACTGAGAACACAAGAACAGAAACATCTCATCCTTCTCCGTCCGCTCCATACGTCGACAACCATCACAACAGCTGTCAACTCACATTGTATGATCCTTCAGCACCAATTCCTGAACACATTTATGAAGCTTATTTCCCTACAAACATGAAGAAAGAAAACATAAACTACATAGGAGGATCACAATTACCGTTTGTCCCGATTTCAATCCACAATCACATCTTTAAGGCACTATGGGACACGGGAGCATCAGCATCATACATGCGAGAATCCACCTTCAAACAACTGCCCGCTGCAACGATGGTACTAAAACAAACAACAGCGATAGTCGCGAATAAATCTAAATTCTCATTTATGGGATACACAAGGATCCTCATAACAATAGGAACAACAGAAACAGAACACAAATTTTATGTAGCAGAAGATAACTACTGTCCAGCACCAGTGTTACTTGGAATAGACTTCATGGAAGCATTACATCAACAAGGAATTTACACCTCACTTCGACCGCTGGATAAAACAATTGTTATCGGCACAACACATGTTCCACTAGCACGAGAAACATCTCCGTGGGAACACCAGACCACGAAAGCATATGTGGTTAGCTTAGAAAACAAAACGCTAAGACCAGGAGAAACAAGAACGCTCACGCTAGAAGTACACGATCCAGAAAGCTATGAACAGGCGTTTCTAGATTGTAAGAAACCAGGCAACAAACTCTCTTTCACGCCTACTATATTTACGCCAACTGGATACGGAGTACAAATTTACGCGACGAATATATGCAAACAGCCACTCGAAATTCAAATGAATCAAGAAATAGGGATAGCAGAAGCGATACCAAAGGACAACCAAGAAAAATACGAAGGACAATACATACCTCTGGAAGCTCGATGGGAAGAGCAACTGCCATATTTTCCAGACAATTTCATCAATGAGCTTGACCTTTCAGAAGCCTGCTTCTCACAAATCGAACAACAGCAACTGAAAGAAATAATTTTACTACATAAACAAGCGTTTCTCAACGAAGATAGAAATATCGGACTCTTCCTAGGACCAATTGAACACTCCATTCCAATCATGCCAGGAAAAACACCATCATTCAAAATTACTTATCGTATACCACTCTCCCAACAAGAAGAAGTGGAGAAACAAATAGAAGAAATGCTACAACAAAGAATCATTGAACCATCAAACTCAATGACAACTAGTCCAGTAATTTTGGTGAAGAAGAAAGACAAAACTTATAGATTTGTAACGGACTTTCGAGCTCTGAATGCAATCACTCAGAAACAAGTATATGTCATATCAAACATACAGGACATCCTAGATTTGGCCGCTGGAGCAAGGATCTTCAGCAACTTTGATTTAGTATCTGGATTTTTCCAAATACCTCTTAAGAAAGAAGATCGTCATCTTACAGCTTTCACAACAACAAGTGGAACTTATCAATATTGTCGAATGCCGATGGGATTATGTGGATCACCCCATACTTTTCAAAACGCAGTACGATACCTGCAATCAATGGTTAAATGCAAGCTATTCGTATATCTAGATGATTTACTGTTAATCTCTGAATCTACGACAGCACATTTAAAAGATATTGAAGAAGTTTTGGAAGCAGTAACTCAAATAGGATTCAAAATAAAACTGAAGAAATGCGCATTCGCAAGAAAGGAAGTAAAATTTCTAGGATACATAGTTGGACAAGAAGGAATTAAACCGGACCCACATAAAATTAAGGCAATACAAGATTATCCCCAACCAAAATCAACAACAGGAGTAAGAGCTTTCATGGGAGTAGTAAACTACTTCAGAAGGTTCATAAAGAACGCTGCAGGAATAGCAACACCGCTCTACAACCTCACTCGGAAAGACACTCCGTTCAAATGGACAGAAGAAGAAGAAATTGCTTTTAATACTTTGAAGAAAACATTGACTCAAGCACCTGTGTTACAAGCACCAATCCCGAAGCGACCATATGTTATTGAAAGTGATGGAAGTATGATAGCAGTTGGCGCTGTACTACTTCAAGCGAAAGACGATCAAGAACCATTACATCCAATAGCTTTTGCTAGTCGGAAACTCAACAAAGCCGAAAGGAATTATCCACCAATAGAAGTAGAAGCATTAGCTCTTACATTCGCCGTCAAACAATTTCGCACCTACATACTAGGAACAGCAACCAAAATTATCACGGACCATAGACCACTCACTAGTTTAATGACTAGAAAGGATTTAATAGGTCGTTTAGCAAAATTTCAAATTGTTTTACAAGAATACGATATTGAAATTATCTACAGACCAGGAAAATTAAACAGTGTATGTGACGCATTATCACGATATTTTGAAGATGAAATCAACGAAGCAAAACCACCAGCAAAGAAGAAAAACGAAAGAAAAACGACGGAAGATACTATTCATCAGATAAACACCTTCACGATAGCAGATATTCGATCAGTTCAGAATCAATCAAATTGGATAAAAGAAACTATGGATAAAATAAAGAATAATACAGCTGGACGACAACTGACGGACAGATATATAGTGTACAACGATGTACTATACTCAAAACCAAAAAGAAGCCTACAAGTACCACGAACAATTTTACCACGAGAAGAGCACATAATTAATCCAATTATGAAGAAATTTCATGAAGATCCGACACTCGGAGCTCATCTAGGAATAAACAAAACAATGGACTCAATATCAAAACGATTTACATGGACTGGAATGCAAGAAGACATTACAAACTACATCAACAGATGTCTTGCTTGTGCGAAAAGAAAGAACAACCCTCACGAAGCAACGGTGGAACCAATGAAAAATTTTCCAACATCAACAAAACCATGGCAAAGAGTACACATGGATATACTCGGACCATTACCTAGGACAGAACAAGAAAACAGATATGTTCTTTCAATTCAAGATTCTTTTTCAAAATGGATAATCGCAATTCCGCTAATCAGACAAACATCAGAAGAAATTATATCAGCTATCGAAAAATATCTCTTCTATGTTTTTGGACCACCTGTCACTATCATCACAGACAATGGATCTAATTTTATTTCAAACGATTTCACCACTATGTGCAGTAATTTTGGAACTACACACCACACTACTATGCCGTATTACAAAAACGCTAACGGACAAGTAGAAAGATTACATCGGACGATCGAAGAAGCATTAACAGCCTACGTTAATGACGAACAAAACGATTGGGATAAGATACTTCCGAAGATTATTTTTACACTCAACAGATTACCAAACGCCACCACTAAAACATCACCATACGAATGTTTGTTTGGACAAGTAGCACGTCTACCCATTGACAAAAACTTGGAAACACCGGAAGAACAAAATATCACGGATCAGCTCAAAAACTTAAGAGATATTCAAGAAAAAGTCAAGGAAAAGATTGCCACCAATGAAGAAAGAATGAAGCAGAAATACGATCAAACACATAGGACAAAAGAAAGAATATTAGATATAGGAGATCGAGTATTTGTACAAAGAGCGAACCCAAGCAACAAATTACAAATACGAAGAGATGGACCATACCGGATAGTGACAATTGAAGGAAACAACATCAGCATAACGGATCAAGATGGAAATATTATAAAAGCTCACAAAAATAACATACGTTATTTTCCACCAGACGATAATCTTATATCAACAAGAAATAATGAAGAAGAGGAAGAAGAAGACCAAGACATAGCAAACGAAGAAGAAGAAGAAGAAGAAGCAAGTTGGAATAATCTGGATGAATGGGAACAAACCAATAATACGGAAAATAACAACAACTGTTACCCAACAGGCAGTCCAGATACTCTCGCGCAACTGTTACCTATCACAGGGAATAACAGAGGAGTAAACGAAGAAGAAATTGAACATAATTCAGAAACACCTGACGACCTTGCTACAGCAAGAAGAATAACAAATTCTAATATACAATTAGAAGATGAATCAACAACAATCGACAGAATTCAAGAGGACCTCAGACAGCTGACACCTTTCTCTCAAGAAGAAGGTTCTAATCAAAACGATATAGAAGATAATAACGCGAAAACATACGAAAAGCTACGAGATCAATTCAAGAATGAAAACAGAAAGGAGCTATTTGAGGACAGAAACAGAAACTCACCAGCAATCAAAAATTGGAACACTACACTTGCCGCAGCACTAGGAATAGGAAATGAAAACTCACGCCCGTATCATGTTAAACTACAACCCAAAAGAAAAACACAAGACGAAGAAATCAGAAATAATGGAGAATTGGAACTACATGGAAAAGCGGATCAAAGCAAAAAGCAGCAGAATAAATCTCCAACGCAAAACAAAGGAGAACAAGTACGAAACTTTTAATTAGCTAACAAAAATCGTAGAATTGTAAAAATAATTTTTCTTTCTTTCGTATAGTACATTAAACATAAGACATAGATCAAAAACCACCGAAATTCTAATTTCTATCCTTTAATTTTAACAAATTGTAACAATCACTGAAAAACAAACTATATAAAGAGAAAATTTTGATAGAGAAAAATTCAAAAACATTTTTACTCAAAATGACCTCCTCTCTCGCCAACGTCACACTCTCTACATTCCTCGCAACTCCAACACCACTGGTCCCTCTAGCGACCACTATTGAGCAAGAATGGATAGAGGTAGAAAACCTTCGCGAAGGTCTTCTACCTATCAACTGCATGAAGCCGAACTTAGGACCAATAATAAGCCTCCAAACGAGCAAATTGGAAAAGAAGACACAGCACATCCTATTTATGATGGAACTATTGGAGGAGAAAACCAAAAACTATAAGGAACACGATCTGAAGGAGCTTCGCCAGCATCAAAAGAAATGGACAGAAGGATGTTCTCTCAGCCAGAAAGAGAACAGAATCCGAAACATAATGCTGGGACAACCCGCCAGAACGCAGACCACAGCTGACATCTACAAAGCAATGCCGACGTGGACAACACAGATGACACAACAAGCTGTAGGAAATAGCGGAACCAAAGAAGAAGCATCGTGGATAGAGATAGGGCAAGACCTATCAGTAGTAATCGAAAAACTACTGACAAAAAGGACTACCAACACGTCCGCATCAAAAAGTAAGGCAAAAGCAGTTAGCCAAACCATCAGAACAATGGAGCTGCTTGGACTAGCATCAATGACGGAAATGATCCAGGAAATTGACCAACTGGCGGATTAAAGAAGAGAGGAAAGGTTTAAATCATTTATAAAATTCTATCTCTTAAAAAAATTTTTCTCTTTATCAATAGTTTGTTGAAAAATTTGCTTTATCTCATGCCATTTTATTTTTTTTTATTTTTCTCTCTTAATTATTATTTGCATATAACAGCTGAGGTCAGCTGACTTGTATCCGTTGGGGCATGTTACATACATATCTCAAAGGAAAGCAGCTGACCATGGCAGCTGCTATTATTAAACTAATGCAGATAGTTTTTAAGCAATTCTGAGAATATTCTAGATGCACTTTTTATAAGCTTTGTAACAATTTGTGTAAACTGAGTAGGAGTTGTATGGATATATAAACCTGAGTCCTCAAGACTCAGGCATCTCATTATCTCATTATCTTACTTTCTCTTTATCTTCTTTATATTCTCTTTCTTAACTCTAGCTTTAATCTTTGTATAATTATATTATAATGCGAACAATAAACCTTTATATATTTCATCTCTTGTTTCTTATTTCACCTTACATTACACACTTATATTTAAAATCATACTCATCTTCTCATAGTCTGTTTGGATCTCTCAACTTGGAACCATTGAGAATCTAAATGGAACGTGGAGGTTCCGCCGAGATCCTTCCTTTTGGACAGGATCTCGTAAAGGAACTCAAGCGCTACCGTCTACATCTCTTATTCAATTAAAAATCTTATCTCTCTCTTAAAGTTAGCTTATAATATTTTCTTAAAAACTCTAAAACTTTTCTATTAAAAATTATATCCAAAAACTCTTTACAAAAACTCAGTTTTCCATTCATTATATTCTCATAAAATTATTCATAAGAGTACTTATATCATTTATCATTCTCTCTATCCAAAATCCTATATACGAAAATTATTCAAATTCAATAATTAACTTTTCTAAGAATTATAAGTTTATTTTCACATTTTTTGAACAAAAATAGTTAAGTTCTTTATAAAATTAATTTAGAATTAAGAAATAAAAAAAAAGAATATTGCTTCTATACCTCTCAATCTTAATCATCTTATCATATTATCTGAATCTTCATCTTATCATACTATTTAATCATCCTATCATACCATATTTTCATTATTTTCTTTATGTTCGTTTATAAAACTATTATTCTTATACTACTACACTGTATTCTCATAAACCCACCCCTTCCCCCCCCCCGTTATTTCATAAGCAAGAAATCCCGTGTTAAACACGACAGTAAAAATATTTATTAGGCGCAGCGTATCCAAATTCCGATTACCTTAGCACCTGAAAATACGAAAAATAATTAAATTAATCAATAAGTTTTAACTCATACGCAAAAACCATCTCCCCCCTCGTTAAGAATAATGCCAGACACTCAAGAGACTCGAGCGGAGGCCGACACTCAGGATAAGACGTACGCCCCATGAAATAATGAGAGAATTTTTGAATTGAAATCTGCCCCACATTGAGATAAATAATAAGAGTGGTCTCGCCATCATAGAGTCAGGGAGCAGGATGCAGAAGGCAGCTGACATACCTGTGACTCAGATAGGTTAATGAGGTCTGGGAAAATGAAATGATTGCGAAAATTCTATTTTGTATCCTTGTCCCAAAAGACTGGCGAACTATTAACTTTCATTTCATGCCTTTTTCACAATATAGAACTTGTCCCTTCGAAAAGGCACACTAGTTTCAAACCTGTGTTAGACCCGGACGAGCTATATTGGTAAAGAGATTACTTGCAAGACTAGCTACCTTCATAAGAATCGCGCACACAAACCCAACATTATTCTTTACGTTTTTCAATATATAAAATTATTTTGGCACACGTTGGATATAACAAATTTCCTTACAGGATACCAACGATGCTGCCCAATACTGGTCCAAAACCTCCGCTGGACCCTGCTGCCACTTCAAATATTATAAGAAGAAAAAGACAACCGCCCGCAACATATTCTCCCCCCTCTGCAAAACAAGCGAAGTTAAGCATTAAAACAAAGTCAATGGTAATACATACCCCAAGACATCGCGGCATTCAAAAACAATTCACCAATCCCAAATCACATGAAAAAACGAAGAAACAAAAAACAGACATAGTCGAAAGAAACACCTTAGAAAAGAAAATTATCCCAAACATTAATCCTATTCCTAAAAACATAGCAAGCAAAGGGAACCCTCAAAACCCCCCAACCAACACCATACCAAATACAATCAACCCAATCAATCCTTTAATAGCCACCCCTAGAAGAAGCAATACACCAACCACACAAAAATCACCTACGCCCGCACTTTCTTCAACCACACCCGCAGTAAGCTCATCGCCACCTCTACGAAACTCACCTTCATCCATTGATCATTCTACATCTGGGCATTCTCTATCTCCGTCTCTTCCATCGCAAACTAATCAAGCAAATACTTTTGTTGCAGAAAACAAGAGAATTAACCCAAGAATGGACCCAATGGACGAAGGCGCACCACTTACGCAAACCTCGGGAAGGGCACCTGTTCCAACACCTACAATCATCCCTCAACCAGCAGCGATTCCGTCCGCCATACGCGATATAAAAGCTCCACGCTACGATGGAAAAACACCATTCAACCGCTATCTACTATACCTAGATGAACACTTCAACGCTACAAGAACAACTATGCCCGAACGTCTTCAAAGCATACAATTATTGCTAGAAGATGATCGAGCAAGAGAAGCGTACAGAAAACTCACAACCGAAGATAAGCGACTTGGATGGGACCATGTCAAGAAGCGACTCTCAGAAATGATCACACCGAAAAAACAGAGAGAACGAGCAATGCACCGCCTACATGGCTTGAAACAGTTACCAACGGAATCGGTACAAAGCTTTGCAACAAGATGTTCTAACGAAGCCTACTCGGCTATGGACATGAACAACGAAAGTGAGCTTAACATGCTCCGATCCACCTTCACTTGGGGACTAAGACCCGAAATAAGCGAACATGTTAGCCGTCTAGACCCACCAAACTTTGAGGAAGCTTACGAAATGGCCTTACGAGAAGAACTCTTTATACAAAATAGACCAACATCGTTTGTCAACAATATAGAGAAGTCGTTCAACAACCTCAACATTCGAGACTCGAAGGACAACAATCAATACCAGAGAAACGAATCTAAGGATTTCAAAGGAACCAAACCGATGTATAATGGCAATGGCAAACCACACAACCGATATCCGGACAGATACAACAACCAATATCGGCCTCATCAACACCAATACAGGAACCATAACTCACGATTCTCTCAAAATAAGGGATCAAGACAAAACTACTTCGACAGATCACGAAACAGAAGCCAAGAAAGACCATACTATCGAAACCGCGACCAAAACTATAGCGGACACAACAACCGGCGACAATCAAATAATCACGAACAATACCCCTCACAATACAATCGAAGCCAATACAACAATTATAGAAGTCGCCCGCGCAGCACCTCCAATGGACCGGAACGGTATAGAGAACGCACACAGAGCCCAGGAGTACGTTTTCAAGTCAACAACGTCACGGAAAACGAAGTACCGAACAACAAAAGAAAATCAACACCATTCCTACCCCTCTTTATCACAATTATCGCACTCATTATAAACACATGCAGTGCAGAAACAACGTACCAGCTATGCACAGGAAACAGAGGAGGAATATATGTTGAGCCGCCATCGCCAACAGCTTGCCGATCCATCGCACCAACTAATAACCATATCCAGAAGACTACAGCAGAATTGTTCATCCAAAACCTACAACCAAAAGAATGGGAAGCATGGAAATGTGCAATTGAAACTTACCAGCTTTGCATTCACGACGTTTTCTTCATCAGAGAAACTAATGTCTCACTAGCAAAAGTTTCACCAACAACACTGCAAGAATGTACGTCAGCTATTAAAGAAAGAATATTCAACGGTACCAACCTTCAAAGAGAAGCACCAGGACTCTATGGAACTCCATTCCCAGAGACAACCATTACTAATGGTATATGGAAACAGGAATGCGAACAACGTACCAGATTCATAGCTGAACGAGGACACATGACCAGCCTACAAGACAATACAGTACTCTCAGATATATTCATAAACGACAACGGATGCACCAGTGACAAAGGACAATGCCTAACCAACAACGCTCTCATCATATGGACCCCACCATCAGAAAAACATAGTTGCTCGTACACTTCATTAGGCTCTCACAAAGTTTTTATATCAGAAGACACCATATTGATTCCCGGAATTCAAAGTGCTTTTATTCTAAACAATAAAACACCGGAAAAAGAAGCCTCCTCATGCTTACAAAAAGAGATATTTACTACAAATAGCGGAACTCTAATCTCCTTCAACTCAACCTCAAGCTTAGGACGATCAAGAAGACACGCAATCACGGAATACCCTAAAGGATTCTTGACAGTTCATCAATACCCCTCGCTAAGATATTCAGCCAGCAAAACCGGAACTATTCTACTATATACAACCTATATTCAACGGAAAAGACTTGACATCCATTACAATCTCAATAACATAACAAATATGTTACCTAAGTATATCGCAATCTTCAAATACCTAGGTATAAATTTTGATGTTATTAAAAATCGTCTTATATGGCACAAATATGAAGACGTCAACATAGCCATTCTACACGCCCTAGGAGAAGCAGAAATAAGAGAAGCAACAAAAATCGCGATCGATAATCTATCGTATAAGGAACTTACGCAAAAACTTAGCAAACGGATCACAATTAAGGATTTTAAGAAAATACTACCAACCAAAACAGGAGACTACTATGAAATCGCGAAAGAAATTGCTTACTCACTTGCGGAAATACCTACTACATTAGCTACAGGAGAAACAACACCATCTTTAGAAGAATACTTATATCAACTTATGCCACCAAGAAAACCAAAACTCACCAAGACACGAAACGATTTAGAACTGTACGAACAACTAGCACAAGCAAAAATTATCCTGAACGCAATAAATAATCCGAAGAAGCTACATTCAAAAGAAGAATACGAAGCAGAAATGAAGAAATGGATCAAATATGAAAAAGAACTGAACTTACCACCATTACAACTGCCAAACTACACAGTTATCTTCGATGGCGACGATATATTCTACGGCTTCCGGAAAAGAAATCCTACAAATTATAGCATTACACAAGAGGATAGTGAAAAATTTTATAATCATTATCTACCCCTTATCAGTACTCCCGGAACACGACCTTTTGCAACCACAATTAGAAGCACTTCGACCCCCCTACAAACTACTACTACAACCACTACCACGACCCCTAAGCCTACAACCATAAGGAACGTCATCACTTCGACAATCACACCCAAAACACATATATCCGAAACAACTAGACCCAAACCAACAATACCCACGTCTTCATCAACTACTACTACTACTACCACTACTACTACTACTACTTCTACTACTGCTAGACCCAGATCAACAACAACCACAACACCTACAACAACCACAACTATATTCACCACTCATCGACCAACACAATCATTCTCCACCCCCCAATCTACATTCAATATTACTACAAACCCAATCACAATCACCTCAAGCCAGGAATACAATAGGAAAGAATCACTCACCAAGTCACCGCCTCCAAGAACTACAAAAAGATCTATCACTACCACTCGCAGCACACCTGAAGAAATATCATCACATATCGGTAAGAAAGCTCACGTAGACTACCTTAAAGCTAAGAACGATATCGTCCAAAAATGGAATGAACATCTTCATCAACAAGAAACGCAATCTCATCTACAATATGCCACTACCAATCTGGAAGATGATATCATACGTACGTTCACAACAAACAGAAACAACATCTGCCACGTACAAAATAAACAACTAATTACCTGGTGGGCTATTCTTCAAATAAATCCTACTATAGGGATGCGTACAATGCTACGACGACAGGATATATCTGCAAGATTCATAAATGATAAACTAATTTATGTAATGCCATGCACACCAATTCAAATTACAAAAACATACCGCGATCACAAAGTCAACAGCACGTGTTTTCTGGAAACCCCAGTCGAAACGGAACATCACGGCCAACTGTTCATCCTACCAGGTACAAGAGACCTCACACCGATGGCACATGCCATACCTTGCGGACTCACAATCAAGGATCCCTGGAAAGAAAACGATCAATGGACTAATAATAACCAATCAATAAATGTAACATCACCAGCATACATCGACGAGTTAGGATCAATCAACCTAGAACATATCAAGTTTAATGGAAGCAACATTTTCAACAACCTAACAGAATCAACGTTTCCTATGGCACTAGCAATATCATATGGATCCAGCTTAGCAACGCTACAGGCTACTTTACCAGGAAGAATAAAACCTGTAATCAAACAAAGATTAATTCCTAACATGAACCCTGTTACCCTAACAGCAGGAGCAGCCAGCAGCTTACTACTCAGCTACGAACATACAAAAGAAGCTATAACTAGGAAAATGTTTGACTTTCTGTCACCAATATGGGAAAAGATTCAAACCTGGACACTACGCGTACTTGCTATCATTGGATCAATCATCATAACAATTGGCATAATCACACTCGCCACCTGGATAATAAAAATATACGCATGTAGTTCAAGGATGCCCATCAACAATGTCAAATGGGAAGCAGAATACTTACAACCACTATCAACTGAGAACACAAGAACAGAAACATCTCATCCTTCTCCGTCCGCTCCATACGTCGACAACCATCACAACAGCTGTCAACTCACATTGTATGATCCTTCAGCACCAATTCCTGAACACATTTATGAAGCTTATTTCCCTACAAACATGAAGAAAGAAAACATAAACTACATAGGAGGATCACAATTACCGTTTGTCCCGATTTCAATCCACAATCACATCTTTAAGGCACTATGGGACACGGGAGCATCAGCATCATACATGCGAGAATCCACCTTCAAACAACTGCCCGCTGCAACGATGGTACTAAAACAAACAACAGCGATAGTCGCGAATAAATCTAAATTCTCATTTATGGGATACACAAGGATCCTCATAACAATAGGAACAACAGAAACAGAACACAAATTTTATGTAGCAGAAGATAACTACTGTCCAGCACCAGTGTTACTTGGAATAGACTTCATGGAAGCATTACATCAACAAGGAATTTACACCTCACTTCGACCGCTGGATAAAACAATTGTTATCGGCACAACACATGTTCCACTAGCACGAGAAACATCTCCGTGGGAACACCAGACCACGAAAGCATATGTGGTTAGCTTAGAAAACAAAACGCTAAGACCAGGAGAAACAAGAACGCTCACGCTAGAAGTACACGATCCAGAAAGCTATGAACAGGCGTTTCTAGATTGTAAGAAACCAGGCAACAAACTCTCTTTCACGCCTACTATATTTACGCCAACTGGATACGGAGTACAAATTTACGCGACGAATATATGCAAACAGCCACTCGAAATTCAAATGAATCAAGAAATAGGGATAGCAGAAGCGATACCAAAGGACAACCAAGAAAAATACGAAGGACAATACATACCTCTGGAAGCTCGATGGGAAGAGCAACTGCCATATTTTCCAGACAATTTCATCAATGAGCTTGACCTTTCAGAAGCCTGCTTCTCACAAATCGAACAACAGCAACTGAAAGAAATAATTTTACTACATAAACAAGCGTTTCTCAACGAAGATAGAAATATCGGACTCTTCCTAGGACCAATTGAACACTCCATTCCAATCATGCCAGGAAAAACACCATCATTCAAAATTACTTATCGTATACCACTCTCCCAACAAGAAGAAGTGGAGAAACAAATAGAAGAAATGCTACAACAAAGAATCATTGAACCATCAAACTCAATGACAACTAGTCCAGTAATTTTGGTGAAGAAGAAAGACAAAACTTATAGATTTGTAACGGACTTTCGAGCTCTGAATGCAATCACTCAGAAACAAGTATATGTCATATCAAACATACAGGACATCCTAGATTTGGCCGCTGGAGCAAGGATCTTCAGCAACTTTGATTTAGTATCTGGATTTTTCCAAATACCTCTTAAGAAAGAAGATCGTCATCTTACAGCTTTCACAACAACAAGTGGAACTTATCAATATTGTCGAATGCCGATGGGATTATGTGGATCACCCCATACTTTTCAAAACGCAGTACGATACCTGCAATCAATGGTTAAATGCAAGCTATTCGTATATCTAGATGATTTACTGTTAATCTCTGAATCTACGACAGCACATTTAAAAGATATTGAAGAAGTTTTGGAAGCAGTAACTCAAATAGGATTCAAAATAAAACTGAAGAAATGCGCATTCGCAAGAAAGGAAGTAAAATTTCTAGGATACATAGTTGGACAAGAAGGAATTAAACCGGACCCACATAAAATTAAGGCAATACAAGATTATCCCCAACCAAAATCAACAACAGGAGTAAGAGCTTTCATGGGAGTAGTAAACTACTTCAGAAGGTTCATAAAGAACGCTGCAGGAATAGCAACACCGCTCTACAACCTCACTCGGAAAGACACTCCGTTCAAATGGACAGAAGAAGAAGAAATTGCTTTTAATACTTTGAAGAAAACATTGACTCAAGCACCTGTGTTACAAGCACCAATCCCGAAGCGACCATATGTTATTGAAAGTGATGGAAGTATGATAGCAGTTGGCGCTGTACTACTTCAAGCGAAAGACGATCAAGAACCATTACATCCAATAGCTTTTGCTAGTCGGAAACTCAACAAAGCCGAAAGGAATTATCCACCAATAGAAGTAGAAGCATTAGCTCTTACATTCGCCGTCAAACAATTTCGCACCTACATACTAGGAACAGCAACCAAAATTATCACGGACCATAGACCACTCACTAGTTTAATGACTAGAAAGGATTTAATAGGTCGTTTAGCAAAATTTCAAATTGTTTTACAAGAATACGATATTGAAATTATCTACAGACCAGGAAAATTAAACAGTGTATGTGACGCATTATCACGATATTTTGAAGATGAAATCAACGAAGCAAAACCACCAGCAAAGAAGAAAAACGAAAGAAAAACGACGGAAGATACTATTCATCAGATAAACACCTTCACGATAGCAGATATTCGATCAGTTCAGAATCAATCAAATTGGATAAAAGAAACTATGGATAAAATAAAGAATAATACAGCTGGACGACAACTGACGGACAGATATATAGTGTACAACGATGTACTATACTCAAAACCAAAAAGAAGCCTACAAGTACCACGAACAATTTTACCACGAGAAGAGCACATAATTAATCCAATTATGAAGAAATTTCATGAAGATCCGACACTCGGAGCTCATCTAGGAATAAACAAAACAATGGACTCAATATCAAAACGATTTACATGGACTGGAATGCAAGAAGACATTACAAACTACATCAACAGATGTCTTGCTTGTGCGAAAAGAAAGAACAACCCTCACGAAGCAACGGTGGAACCAATGAAAAATTTTCCAACATCAACAAAACCATGGCAAAGAGTACACATGGATATACTCGGACCATTACCTAGGACAGAACAAGAAAACAGATATGTTCTTTCAATTCAAGATTCTTTTTCAAAATGGATAATCGCAATTCCGCTAATCAGACAAACATCAGAAGAAATTATATCAGCTATCGAAAAATATCTCTTCTATGTTTTTGGACCACCTGTCACTATCATCACAGACAATGGATCTAATTTTATTTCAAACGATTTCACCACTATGTGCAGTAATTTTGGAACTACACACCACACTACTATGCCGTATTACAAAAACGCTAACGGACAAGTAGAAAGATTACATCGGACGATCGAAGAAGCATTAACAGCCTACGTTAATGACGAACAAAACGATTGGGATAAGATACTTCCGAAGATTATTTTTACACTCAACAGATTACCAAACGCCACCACTAAAACATCACCATACGAATGTTTGTTTGGACAAGTAGCACGTCTACCCATTGACAAAAACTTGGAAACACCGGAAGAACAAAATATCACGGATCAGCTCAAAAACTTAAGAGATATTCAAGAAAAAGTCAAGGAAAAGATTGCCACCAATGAAGAAAGAATGAAGCAGAAATACGATCAAACACATAGGACAAAAGAAAGAATATTAGATATAGGAGATCGAGTATTTGTACAAAGAGCGAACCCAAGCAACAAATTACAAATACGAAGAGATGGACCATACCGGATAGTGACAATTGAAGGAAACAACATCAGCATAACGGATCAAGATGGAAATATTATAAAAGCTCACAAAAATAACATACGTTATTTTCCACCAGACGATAATCTTATATCAACAAGAAATAATGAAGAAGAGGAAGAAGAAGACCAAGACATAGCAAACGAAGAAGAAGAAGAAGAAGAAGCAAGTTGGAATAATCTGGATGAATGGGAACAAACCAATAATACGGAAAATAACAACAACTGTTACCCAACAGGCAGTCCAGATACTCTCGCGCAACTGTTACCTATCACAGGGAATAACAGAGGAGTAAACGAAGAAGAAATTGAACATAATTCAGAAACACCTGACGACCTTGCTACAGCAAGAAGAATAACAAATTCTAATATACAATTAGAAGATGAATCAACAACAATCGACAGAATTCAAGAGGACCTCAGACAGCTGACACCTTTCTCTCAAGAAGAAGGTTCTAATCAAAACGATATAGAAGATAATAACGCGAAAACATACGAAAAGCTACGAGATCAATTCAAGAATGAAAACAGAAAGGAGCTATTTGAGGACAGAAACAGAAACTCACCAGCAATCAAAAATTGGAACACTACACTTGCCGCAGCACTAGGAATAGGAAATGAAAACTCACGCCCGTATCATGTTAAACTACAACCCAAAAGAAAAACACAAGACGAAGAAATCAGAAATAATGGAGAATTGGAACTACATGGAAAAGCGGATCAAAGCAAAAAGCAGCAGAATAAATCTCCAACGCAAAACAAAGGAGAACAAGTACGAAACTTTTAATTAGCTAACAAAAATCGTAGAATTGTAAAAATAATTTTTCTTTCTTTCGTATAGTACATTAAACATAAGACATAGATCAAAAACCACCGAAATTCTAATTTCTATCCTTTAATTTTAACAAATTGTAACAATCACTGAAAAACAAACTATATAAAGAGAAAATTTTGATAGAGAAAAATTCAAAAACATTTTTACTCAAAATGACCTCCTCTCTCGCCAACGTCACACTCTCTACATTCCTCGCAACTCCAACACCACTGGTCCCTCTAGCGACCACTATTGAGCAAGAATGGATAGAGGTAGAAAACCTTCGCGAAGGTCTTCTACCTATCAACTGCATGAAGCCGAACTTAGGACCAATAATAAGCCTCCAAACGAGCAAATTGGAAAAGAAGACACAGCACATCCTATTTATGATGGAACTATTGGAGGAGAAAACCAAAAACTATAAGGAACACGATCTGAAGGAGCTTCGCCAGCATCAAAAGAAATGGACAGAAGGATGTTCTCTCAGCCAGAAAGAGAACAGAATCCGAAACATAATGCTGGGACAACCCGCCAGAACGCAGACCACAGCTGACATCTACAAAGCAATGCCGACGTGGACAACACAGATGACACAACAAGCTGTAGGAAATAGCGGAACCAAAGAAGAAGCATCGTGGATAGAGATAGGGCAAGACCTATCAGTAGTAATCGAAAAACTACTGACAAAAAGGACTACCAACACGTCCGCATCAAAAAGTAAGGCAAAAGCAGTTAGCCAAACCATCAGAACAATGGAGCTGCTTGGACTAGCATCAATGACGGAAATGATCCAGGAAATTGACCAACTGGCGGATTAAAGAAGAGAGGAAAGGTTTAAATCATTTATAAAATTCTATCTCTTAAAAAAATTTTTCTCTTTATCAATAGTTTGTTGAAAAATTTGCTTTATCTCATGCCATTTTATTTTTTTTTATTTTTCTCTCTTAATTATTATTTGCATATAACAGCTGAGGTCAGCTGACTTGTATCCGTTGGGGCATGTTACATACATATCTCAAAGGAAAGCAGCTGACCATGGCAGCTGCTATTATTAAACTAATGCAGATAGTTTTTAAGCAATTCTGAGAATATTCTAGATGCACTTTTTATAAGCTTTGTAACAATTTGTGTAAACTGAGTAGGAGTTGTATGGATATATAAACCTGAGTCCTCAAGACTCAGGCATCTCATTATCTTACTTTCTCTTTATCTTCTTTATATTCTCTTTCTTAACTTTAGCTTTAATCTTTGTATAATTATATTATAATGCGAACAATAAACCTTTATATATTTCATCTTTTGTTTCTTATTTCACCTTACATTACACACTTATATTTGAAATCATACTCATCGTCTCATAGTCTGTTTGGATATCTCAACTTGGAACCATTGAGAATCTAAATGGAACGTGGAGGTTCCACCGAGATCCTTCCTTTCGGACAGGATCTCGTAAAGGAACTCAAGCGCTACCGTCTACAACTCTTATTCATTTAAAAATCTTATCTCTCTCTTAAAGTTAGCTTATAATATTTTCTTAAAAACTCTAAAACTTTTCTATTAAAAATTATATCCAAAAACTCTTTACAAAAACTCAGTTTTCCATTCATTATATTCTCATAAATCATTTTCAATTATTCATAAGAGTACTTATATTGTTGTCACAATAATTTCTTTGTTTAAGTAAGAGTATTCTTGGAAAAACCCTGTGATCAGGTGGCCGAGTGGTTAAGGCGATGGACTGCTAATCCATTGGGGTTTCCCCGCGTGAGTTCGAATCTCATCCTGATCGTTAGTTTTGTTTTTTATGACAACGGATGCTCCATTCAAACTATCATTTTCTAAATAAAGCCAAGCCACCTGATTTAATAGGAAGACTATATTATTCATTTGTTGACGTTATTTATTCTCACAATAATTTCTTTGTTTATGTAAGAGTATTCTTGGAAAAACCCTGTGATCAGGTGGCCGAGTGGTTAAGGCGATGGACTGCTAATCCATTGGGGTTTCCCCGCGTGAGTTCGAATCTCATCCTGATCGTTAGTTTTGTTTTTTATGACAACGGATGCTCCATTCAAACTATCATTTTCTAAATAAAGCCAATCCACCTGATTTAATAGGAAGATTATATTATTCATTTGTTGACGTTATTTATTCTCACAATAATTTCTTTGTTTATGTAAGAGTATTCTTGGAAAAACCCTGTGATCAGGTGGCCGAGTGGTTAAGGCGATGGACTGCTAATCCATTGGGGTTTCCCCGCGTGAGTTCGAATCTCATCCTGATCGTTAGTTTTGTTTTTTATGACAACGGATGCTCCATTCAAACTATCATTTTCTAAATAATGCCAAGCCATCTGATTTAATAGGAAGACTTTCTTATTTGTTTGCTGACGATATTTGTTGTCACAATAATTTCTTTGTTTAAGTAAGAGTATTCTTGGAAAAACCCTGTGATCAGGTGGCCGAGTGGTTAAGGCGATGGACTGCTAATCCATTGGGGTTTCCCCGCGTGAGTTCGAATCTCATCCTGATCGTTAGTTTTGTTTTTTATGACAACGGATGCTCCATTCAAACTATCATTTTCTAAATGAAGCCAAGCCACCTGATTTAACAGGAAGACTTTCTTATTTGTTTGTTGACGATATTTGTTGTCACAATAATTTCTTTGTTTAAGTAAGAGTTTTCTTGGAAAAACCCTGTGATCAGGTGGCCGAGTGGTTAAGGCGATGGACTGCTAATCCATTGGGGTTTCCCCGCGTGAGTTCGAATCTCATCCTGATCGTTAGTTTTGTTTTTTATGACAACGGATGCTCCATTCAAACTATCATTTTCTAAATAAAGCCAAGCCACCTGATTTAATAGGAAGACTATATTATTCATTTGTTGATGTTACATACATATCTCAAAGGAAAGCAGCTGACCATGGCAGCTGCTATTATTAAACTAATGCAGATAGTTTTTAAGCAATTCTGAGAATATTCTAAATGCACTTTTTATAAGCTTTGTAACAATTTGTGTAAACTGAGTAGGAGTTGTATGGATATATAAACCTGAGTCCTCAAGACTCAGGCATCTCATTATCTCATTATCTTACTTTCTCTTTATCTTCTTTATATTCTCTTTCTTAACTCTAGCTTAAATCTTTGTATAATTATATTATAATGCGAACAATAAACCTTTATATATTTGATCTCTTGTTTCTTATTTCACCTTACATTACACACTTATATTTAAAATCATACTCATCGTCCCATAATCTGTTTGGATATCTCAACTTGGAACCATTGGGAATCTAAATGGAACGTGGAGGTTCCACCGAGATCCTTCCTTTCGGACAGGATCTCGTAAAGGAACTCAAGCGCTACCGTCTACAACTCTTATTCATTTAAAAATCTTATCTCTCTCTTAAAGTTAGCTTATAATATTTTCTTAAAAACTCTAAAACTTTTCTATTAAAAATTATATCCAAAAACTCTTTACAAAAACTCAGTTTTCCATTCATTATATTCTCATAAATCATTTTCAATTATTCATAAGAGTACTTATATCATTTATCATTTTCTCTATCCAAAATCCTATATACGAAAATTATTCAAATTCAATAATTAACTTTTCTAAGAATTATAAGTTTATTTTCACATTTTTTGAACAAAAATAGTTAAGTTCTTTATAAAATTAATTTAGAATTAAGAAATAAAAAAGAATATTACCTCTCAATCTTAATCATCTTATCATATTATCTGAATCTTCATCTTATCATACTATCTTAATCATCCTATCATACCATATTTTTATTATTTTCTTTATGTTCGTTTATAAAACTATTATTCTTATGCTACTACACTGTATTCTCATAAACCCACCCCTTCCCCCCCCGTAATTTCATAAACAAGAAATCCCGTGTTAAACACGACAGTAAAAATATTTATTAGGCGCAGCGTATCCAAATTCCGATTACCTTAGCACCTGAAAATACGAAAAATAATTAAATTAATCAATAAGTTTTAACTTATACGCAAAAACCATCCCCCCCTCGTTAAGAATAATGCCAGACACTCAAGAGACTCGAGCGGAGGCCGACACTCAGGATAAGACGTACGCCCCATGAAATAATTAGAAAATTTTTGAATTGAAATCTGCCCCACATTGATATAAATAATAAGAGTGGTCTCGCCATCATAGAGTCAGGGAGCAGGATGCAGAAGGCAGCTGACATACCTGTGACTCAGATAGGTTAATGAGGTCTGGGAAAATGAAATGATTGCGAAAATTCTATTTTGTATCCTTGTCCCAAAAGACTGGCGAACTATTAACTTTCATTTCATGCCTTTTTCACAATATAGAACTTGTCCCTTCGAAAAGGCACACTAGTTTCAAACCTGTGTTAGACCCGGACGAGCTATATTGGTAAAGAGATTACTTGCAAGACTAGCTACCTTCATAAGAATCGCGCACACAAACCCAACATTATTCTTTACGCTTTTCTATATATAAAATTATTTTGGCACACGTTGGATATAACAAATTTCCTTACAGGATACCAACGATGCTGCCCAATACTGGTCCAAAACCTCCGCTGGACCCTGCTGCCACTTCAAATATTATAAGAAGAAAAAGACAACCGCCCGCAACATATTCTCCCCCCTCTGCAAAACAAGCGAAGATAAGCATTAAAACAAAGTCAATGGTAATACATACCCCAAGACATCGCGGCATTCAAAAACAATTCACCAATCCCAAATCACATGAAAAAACGAAGAAACAAAAAACAGACATAGTCGAAAGAAACACCTTAGAAAAGAAAATTATCCCAAACATTAAACCTATTCCTAAAAACATAGCAAGCAAAGGGAACCCTCAAAACCCCCCAACCAACACCATACCAAATACAATCAACCCAATCAATCCTTTAATAGCCACCCCTAGAAGAAGCAACACACCAACCACACAAAAATCACCTACGCCCGCACTTTCTTCAACCACACCCGCAGTAAGCTCATCCCCACCTCTACGAAACTCACCTTCATCCATTGATCATTCTACATCTGGGCATTCTCTATCTCCGTCTCTTCCATCGCAAACTAATCAAGCAAATACTTTTGTTGCAGAAAACAAGAGAATTAACCCAAGAATGGACCCAATGGACGAAGGCGCACCACTTACGCAAACCTCGGGAAGGGCACCTGTTCCAACACCTACAATCATCCCTCAACCAGCAGCGATTCCGTCCGCCATACGCGATATAAAAGCTCCACGCTACGATGGAAAAACACCATTCAACCGCTATCTACTATACCTAGATGAACACTTCAACGCTACAAGAACAACTATGCCCGAACGTCTTCAAAGCATACAATTATTGCTAGAAGATGATCGAGCAAGAGAAGCGTACAGAAAACTCACAACCGAAGATAAGCGACTTGGATGGGACCATGTCAAGAAGCGACTCTCAGAAATGATCACACCGAAAAAACAGAGAGAACGAGCAATGCACCGCCTACATGGCTTGAAACAGTTACCAACGGAATCGGTACAAAGCTTTGCAACAAGATGTTCTAACGAAGCCTACTCGGCTATGGACATGAACAACGAAAGTGAGCTTAACATGCTCCGATCCACCTTCACCTGGGGACTAAGACCCGAAATAAGCGAACACGTTAGCCGTCTAGACCCACCAAACTTTGAGGAAGCTTACGAAATGGCCTTACGAGAAGAACTCTTTATACAAAATAGACCACCATCGTTCGTCAACAATATGGAGAAGTCGTTCAATAACCTCAACATTCGAGACTCGAAGGACAACAATCAATACCAGAGAAACGAATCTAAGGATTTCAAAGGAACCAAACCGATGTATAATGGCAATGGCAAACCACACAACCGATATCCGGACAGATACAACAACCAATATCGGCCTCATCAACACCAATACAGGAACCATAACTCACGATTCTCTCAAAATAAGGGATCAAGACAAAACTACTTCGACAGATCACGGAACAGAAGCCAAGAAAGACCATACTATCGAAACCGCGACCAAAACTATAGCGGACACAACAACCGGCGACAATCAAATAATCACGAACAATACCCCTCTCAATACAATCGAAGCCAATACAACAATTATAGAAGTCGCCCGCGCAGCACCTCCAATGGACCGGAACGGTATAGAGAACGCACACAGAGCCCAGGAGTACGTTTTCAAGTCAACAACGTCACGGAAAACGAAGTACCGAACAACAAAAGAAAATCAACACCATTCCTACCCCTCTTTATCACAATTATCGCACTCATTATAAACACATGCAGTGCAGAAACAACGTACCAGTTATGCACAGGAAACAGAGGAGGAATATATGTCGAGCCGCCATCTCCAACAGCTTGCCGATCCACCGCACCAACTAATAACCATATCCAGAAGACAACAGCAGAATTGTTCATCCAAAACCTACAACCAAAAGAATGGGAAGCATGGAAATGTGCAATTGAAACTTACCAACTCTGCATTCACGACGTTTTCTTCATCAGAGAAACTAATGTCTCACTAGCAAAAGTTTCACCAACAACACTGCAAGAATGTTCGTCAGCTATTAAAGAAAGAATATTCAACGGTACCAACCTTCAAAGAGAAGCACCAGGACTCTATGGAACTCCATTCCCACATACAACTATTACTAATGGTATATGGAAACAGGAATGCGAACAACGTACCAGATTCATAGCTGAACGAGGACACATGACCAGCCTACAAGACAATACAGTACTCTCAGATATATTCATAAACGACAACGGATGCACCAGTGACAAAGGACAATGCCTAACCAACAACGCTCTCATCATATGGACCCCACCATCAGAAAAACATAGTTGCTCGTACACTTCATTAGGCTCTCACGAAGTTTTTATATCAGAAGACACCATATTGATTCCCGGAATTCAAAGTGCTTTTATTCTAAACAATAAAACACCGGAAAAAGAAGCCTCCTCATGCTTACAAAAAGATATATTTACTACAAATAGTGGAACTCTAATCTCCTTCAACTCAACCTCAAGCTTAGGACGATCAAGAAGACACGCAATCACGGAATACCCTAAAGGATTCTTGACAGTTCATCAATACCCCTCGCTAAGATATTCAGCCAGCAAAACCGGAACTATTCTACTATATACAACCTATATTCAACGGAAAAGACTTGACATCCATTACAATCTCAATAACATAACAAAAATGTTACCTAAGTATATCGCAATCTTCAAATACCTAGGTATAAATTTTGATGTTATCAAAAATCGTCTTATATGGCACAAATATGAAGACGTCAACATAGCCATTCTACACGCCCTAGGAGAAGCAGAAATAAGAGAAGCAACAAAAATCGCGATCGATAATCTATCGTATAAGGAACTTACGCATAAACTTAGCAAACGGATCACAATTAAGGATTTTAAGAAGATACTACCAACCAAAACAGGAGACTACTATGAAATCGCGAAAGAAATTGCTTACTCACTTGCGGAAATACCTACTACGTTAGCTACAGGAGAAACAACACCATCTTTAGAAGAATACTTATATCAACTCATGCCACCAAGAAAACCAAGACTCACCAAGACACGAAACGATTTAGAACTGTACGAACAACTAGCACAAGCAAAAATTATCCTGAACGCAATAAATAATCCGAAGAAGCTACATTCAAAAGAAGAATACGAAGCAGAAATGAAGAAATGGATCAAATATGAAAAAGAACTGAACTTACCACCATTACAACTGCCAAACTACACAGTTATCTTCGATGGCAACGATATATTCTACGGCTTCCGGAAAAGAAATCCTACAAATTATAGCATTACACAAGAGGATAGTGAAAAATTTTATAATCATTATCTACCCCTTATCAGTACTCCCGGAACACGACCTTTTGCAACCACAATTAGAAGCACTTCGACCCCCCTACAAACTACTACTACAACCACTACCACGACCCCTAAGCCTACAACCATAAGGAACGTCATCACTTCGACAATCACACCCAAAACACATATATCCACAACAACTAGACCCAAACCAACAATACCCACGTCTTCATCAACTACTACTACTACTACCACTACTACTACTACTACTTCTACTACTGCTAGACCCAGATCAACAACAACCACAACTATATTCACCACTCATCGACCAACACAATCATTCTCCACCCCCCAATCTACATTCAATATTACTACAAACCCAATCACAATCACCTCAAGCCAGGAATACAATAGGAAAGAATCACTCACCAAGTCACCGCCTCCAAGAACTACAAAAAGATCTATCACTACCACTCGCAGCACACCTGAAGAAATATCATCACATATTGGTAAGAAAGCTCACGTAGACTACCTTAAAGCTAAGAACGATATCGTCCAAAAATGGAATGAACATCTTCATCAACAAGAAACGCAATCTCATCTACAATATGCCACTACCAATCTGGAAGATGATATCATACGTACGTTCACAACAAACAGAAACAACATCTGCCACGTACAAAATAAACAACTACTTACCTGGTGGGCTATTCTTCAAATAAATCCTACTATAGGGATGCGTACAATGCTACGACGACAGGATATATCTGCAAGATTCATAAATGATAAACTAATTTATGTAATGCCATGCACACCAATTCAAATTACAAAAACATACCGCGATCACAAAGTCAACAGCACGTGTTTTCTGGAAACCCCAGTCGAAACGGAACATCACGGCCAACTGTTCATCCTACCAGGTACAAGAGACCTCACACCGATGGCACATGCCATACCATGCGGACTCACAATCAAGGATCCCTGGAAAGAAAACGATCAATGGACTAATAATAACCAATCAATAAATGTAACATCACCAGCATACATCGACGAGTTAGGATCAATCAACCTAGAACATATCAAGTTTAATGGAAGCAACATTTTCAACAACCTAACAGAATCAACGTTTCCTATGGCACTAGCAATATCATATGGATCCAGCTTAGCAACGCTACAGGCCACTTTACCAGGAAGAATAAAACCTGTAATCAAACAAAGATTAATTCCTAACATGAACCCTGTTACCCTAACAGCAGGAGCAGCCAGCAGCTTACTACTCAGCTACGAACATGCAAAAGAAGCTATAACTTGGAAAATGTTTGACTTTCTGTCACCAATATGGGAAAAGATTCAAACCTGGACACTACGCGTACTTGCTATCATTGGATCAATCATCTTAACAATTGGCATAATCACACTCGCCACCTGGATAATAAAAATATACGCATGTAGTTCAAGGATACCCATCAACAATGTCAAATGGGAAGCAGAATACTTACAACCACTATCAACTGAGAACACAAGAACAGAAACATCTCATCCTTCTCCGTCCGCTCCATACGTCGACAACCATCACAACAGCTGTCAACTCACATTGTATGATCCTTCAGCACCAATTCCTGAACACATTTATGAAGCTTATTTCCCTACAAGCATGAAGAAAGAAAACATAAACTACATAGGAGGATCACAATTACCGTTTGTCCCGATTTCAATCCACAATCACATCTTTAAGGCACTATGGGACACGGGAGCATCAGCATCATACATGCGAGAATCCACCTTCAAACAACTGCCCGCTGCAACGATGGTACTAAAACAAACAACAGCGATAGTCGCGAATAAATCTAAATTCTCATTTATGGGATACACAAGGATCCTCATAACAATAGGAACAACAGAAACAGAACACAAATTTTATGTAGCAGAAGATAACTACTGTCCAGCACCAGTGTTACTTGGAATAGACTTCATGGAAGCATTACATCAACAAGGAATTTACACCTCACTTCGACCGCTGGATAAAACAATTGTTATCGGCACAACACATGTTCCACTAGCACGAGAAACATCTCCGTGGGAACACCAGACCACGAAAGCATATGTGGTTAGCTTAGAAAACAAAACGCTAAGACCAGGAGAAACAAGAACGCTCACGCTAGAAGTACACGATCCAGAAAGCTATGAACAGGCGTTTCTAGATTGTAAGAAACCAGGCAACAAACTCTCTTTCACGCCTACTATATTTACGCCAACTGGATACGGAGTACAAATTTACGCGACGAACATATGCAAACAGCCACTCGAAATTCAAATGAATCAAGAAATAGGGATAGCAGAAGCGATACCAAAGGACAACCAAGAAAAATACGAAGGACAATACATACCTCCAGAAGCTCGATGGGAAGAACAACTGCCATATTTCCCAGACAATTTCATCAATGAGCTTGACCTTTCAGAAGCCTGCTTCTCACAAATCGAACAACAGCAACTGAAAGAAATAATTTTACTACATAAACAAGCGTTTCTCAACGAAGATAGAAATATCGGACTCTTCCTAGGACCAATTGAACACTCCATTCCAATCATGCCAGGAAAAACACCATCATTCAAAATTACTTATCGTATACCACTCTCCCAACAAGAAGAAGTGGAGAAACAAATAGAAGAAATGCTACAACAAAGAATCATTGAACCATCAAACTCAATGACAACTAGTCCAGTAATTTTGGTGAAGAAGAAAGACAAAACTTATAGATTTGTAACGGACTTTCGAGCTCTGAATGCAATCACTCAGAAACAAGTATATGTCATATCAAACATACAGGACATCCTAGATTTGGCCGCTGGAGCAAGGATCTTCAGCAACTTTGATTTAGTATCTGGATTTTTCCAAATACCTCTTAAGAAAGAAGATCGTCATCTTACAGCTTTCACAACAACAAGTGGAACTTATCAATATTGTCGAATGCCGATGGGATTATGTGGATCACCCCATACTTTTCAAAACGCAGTACGATACCTGCAATCAATGGTTAAATGCAAGCTATTCGTATATCTAGATGATTTACTGTTAATCTCTGAATCTACGACAGCACATTTAAAAGATATTGAAGAAGTTTTGGAAGCAGTAACTCAAATAGGATTCAAAATAAAACTGAAGAAATGCGCATTCGCAAGAAAGGAAGTAAAATTTCTAGGATACATAGTTGGACAAGAAGGAATTAAACCGGACCCACATAAAATTAAGGCAATACAAGATTATCCCCAACCAAAATCAACAACAGGAGTAAGAGCTTTCATGGGAGTAGTAAACTACTTCAGAAGGTTCATAAAGAACGCTGCAGGAATAGCAACACCACTCTACAACCTCACTCGGAAAGACACTCCGTTCAAATGGACAGAAGAAGAAGAAATTGCTTTTAATACTTTGAAGAAAACATTGACTCAAGCACCTGTGTTACAAGCACCAATCCCGAAACGACCATATGTTATTGAAAGTGATGGAAGTATGATAGCAGTTGGCGCTGTACTACTTCAAGCGAAAGACGATCAAGAACCATTACATCCAATAGCTTTTGCTAGTCGGAAACTCAACAAAGCTGAAAGGAATTATCCACCAATAGAAGTAGAAGCATTAGCTCTTACATTCGCCGTCAAACAATTCCGCACCTACATACTAGGAACAGCAACCAAAATTATCACGGACCATAGACCACTCACTAGTTTAATGACTAGAAAAGATTTAATAGGTCGTTTAGCAAAATTTCAAATTGTTTTACAAGAATACGATATTGAAATTATCTACAGACCAGGAAAATTAAATAGTGTATGTGACGCATTATCACGATATTTTGAAGATGAAATCAACGAAGCAAAACCACCAGCAAAGAAGAAAAACGAAAGAAAAACGACGGAAGATACTATTCATCAGATAAACACCTTCACGATAGCAGATATTCGATCAGTTCAGAATCAATCAAATTGGATAAAAGAAACTATGGATAAAATAAAGAACAATACAGCTGGACGACAACTGACGGACAGATATATTGTGTACAACGATGTACTATACTCAAAACCAAAAAGAAGCCTACAAGTACCACGAACAATTTTACCACGAGAAGAACACATAATTAATCCAATTATGAAGAAATTTCATGAAGATCCGACACTCGGAGCTCATCTAGGAATAAACAAAACAATGGACTCAATATCAAGACGATTTACATGGACTGGAATGCAAGAAGACATTACAAACTACATCAACAGATGTCTTGCTTGTGCAAAAAGAAAGAACAACCCTCACGAAGCAACGGTGGAACCAATGAAAAATTTTCCAACATCAACAAAACCATGGCAAAGAGTACACATGGATATACTCGGACCATTACCTAGGACAGAACAAGAAAACAGATATGTTCTTTCAATTCAAGATTCTTTTTCAAAATGGATAATCGCAATTCCGCTAATCAGACAAACATCAGAAGAAATTATATCAGCTATCGAAAAATATCTCTTCTATGTTTTTGGACCACCTGTCACTATCATCACAGACAATGGATCTAATTTTATTTCAAACGATTTCACCACTATGTGCAGTAATTTTGGAACTACACACCACACTACTATGCCGTATTACAAAAACGCTAACGGACAAGTAGAAAGATTACATCGGACGATCGAAGAAGCATTAACAGCCTACGTTAATGACGAACAAAACGATTGGGATAAGATACTTCCGAAGATTATTTTTACACTCAACAGATTACCAAACGCCACCACTAAAACATCACCATACGAATGTTTGTTTGGACAAGTAGCACGTCTACCCATTGACAAAAACTTGGAAACACCGGAAGAACAAAATACCACGGATCAGCTCAAAAACTTAAGAGATATTCAAGAAAAAGTCAAGGAAAAGATTGCCACCAATGAAGAAAGAATGAAGCAGAAATATGATCAAGCACATAGGACAAAAGAAAGAATATTAGATATAGGAGATCGAGTATTTGTACAAAGAGCGAACCCAAGCAACAAATTACAAATACGAAGAGATGGACCTTACCGGATAGTGACAATTGAAGGAAACAACATCAGCATAACGGACCAAGAAGGAAATATTATAAAAGCTCACAAAAATAACATACGTTATTTTCCACCAGACGATAATCTTATATCAACAAGAAATAATGAAGAAGAGGAAGAAGAAGACCAAGACATAGCAAACGAAGAAGAAGAAGAAGAAGAAGCAAGTTGGAATAATCTGGATGAATGGGAACAAACCAATAATACGGAAAATAACAACAACTGTTATCCAACAGGCAGTTCAGATACTCTCGCGCAACTGTTACCTATCACAGGGAATAACAGAGGAGTAAACGAAGAAGAAATTGAACATAATTCAGAAACACCTGACGACCTTGCTACAGCAAGAAGAATAACAAATTCTAATATACAATTAGAAGATGAATCAACAACAATCGACAGAATTCAAGAGGACCTCAGACAGCTGACACCTTTCTCTCAAGAAGAAGGTTCTAATCAAAACGATATAGAAGATAATAACGCAAAAACATACGAAAAGCTACGAGATCAATTCAAGAATGAAAACAGAAAGGAGCTATTTGAGGACAGAAACAGAAACTCACCAGCAATCAAAAATTGGAACACTACACTTGCCGCAGCACTAGGAATAGGAAATGAAAACTCACGCCCGTATCATGTTAAACTACAACCCAAAAGAAAAACACAAGACGAAGAAATCAGAAGTAATGGAGAATTGGAACTACATGGAAAAGCGGATCAAAGCAAAAAGCAGCAGAATAAATCTCCAACGCAAAACAAAGGAGAACAAGTACGAAACTTTTAATTAACTAACAAAAATCGTAGAATTGTAAAAATAATTTTTCTTTCTTTCGTATAGTACATTAAACATAAGACATAGATCAAAAACCACCGAAATTCTAATTTCTATCCTTTAATTTTAACAAATTGTAACAATCACTGAAAAACAAACTATATAAAGAGAAAATTTTGATAGAGAAAAATTCAATAACACTTTTTCTTACTCAAAATGACCTCCTCTCTTGCCAACGTCACACTCTCTACATTCCTCGCAACTCCAACACCACTGGTCCCTCTAGCGACCACTATTGAACAAGAATGGATAGAGGTAGAAAACCTTCGTGAAGGTCTTCTACCTATCAACTGCATGAAGCCCAACTTAGGACCAATAATAAGCCTCCAAACGAGCAAATTGGAAAAGAAGGCACAGCACATCCTATTTATGATGGAACTATTGGAGGAGAAAACCAAAAACTATAAGGAAAACGAGCTGAAGGAGCTTCGCCAGCATCAAAAGAAATGGACAGAAGGATGTTCTCTCAGCCAGAAAGAGAACAGAATCCGACACATAATGCTGGGACAACCCGCCAGAACGCAGACCACAGCTGACATCTACAAAGCAATGCCGACGTGGACAACACAGATGACACAACAAGCTGTAGGAAATAGCGGAACCGAAGAAGAAGCATCGTGGATAGAGATAGGGCAAGACCTATCAGTAGTAATCGAAAAACTACTGACAAAAAGGACTACAAACACGTCCGCATCAAAAAGTAAGGCAAAAGCAGTTAGCCAAACCATCAGAACAATGGAGCTGCTTGGACTAGCATCAATGACGGAAATGATCCAGGAAATTGACCAACTGGCGGATTAAAGAAGAGAGGAAAGGTTTAAATCATTTATAAAATTCTATCTCTTAAAATTTTTCTCTTTATCAATAGTTTGTTGAAAAAAAAAAAAAAAAAAAAAAAAAAAATTTTGCTTTATCTCATGCCATTTTATTTTTTTTTTTATTTTATTTTTTATTTTTCTCTCTTAATTATTATTTGCATATAACAGCTGAGGTCAGCTGACTTGTATCCGTTGGGGCATGTTACATACATATCTCAAAGGAAAGCAGCTGACCATGGCAGCTGCTATTATTAAACTAATGCAGATAGTTTTTAAGCAATTCTGAGAATATTCTAAATGCACTTTTTATAAGCTTTGTAACAATTTGTGTAAACTGAGTAGGAGTTGTATGGATATATAAACCTGAGTCCTCAAGACTCAGGCATCTCATTATCTCATTATCTTACTTTCTCTTTATCTTCTTTATATTCTCTTTCTTAACTCTAGCTTAAATCTTTGTATAATTATATTATAATGCGAACAATAAACCTTTATATATTTGATCTCTTGTTTCTTATTTCACCTTACATTACACACTTATATTTAAAATCATACTCATCGTCTCATAATCTGTTTGGATATCTCAACTTGGAACCATTGGGAATCTAAATGGAACGTTGACGTTATTTATTCTCACAATAATTTCTTTGTTTATGTAAGAGTATTCTTGGAAAAACACTGTGATCAGGTGGCCGAGTGGTTAAGGCGATGGACTGCTAATCCATTGGGGTTTCCCCGCGTGAGTTCGAATCTCATCCTGATCGTTAGTTTTGTTTTTTATGACAACGGATGCTCCATTCAAACTATCATTTTCTAAATAAAGCCAAGCCACCTGATTTAATAGGAAGACTATATTATTCATTTGTTGACGTTATTTATTCTCACAATAATTTCTTTGTTTATGTAAGAGTATTCTTGGAAAAACCCTGTGATCAGGTGGCCGAGTGGTTAAGGCGATGGACTGCTAATCCATTGGGGTTTCCCCGCGTGAGTTCGAATCTCATCCTGATCGTTAGTTTTGTTTTTTATGACAACGGATGCTCCATTCAAACTATCATTTTCTAAATAAAGCCAAGCCACCTGATTTAATAGGAAGACTATATTATTCATTTGTTGACGTTATTTATTCTCACAATAATTTCTTTCTTTATGTAAGAGTATTCTTGGAAAAACCCTGTGATCAGGTGGCCGAGTGGTTAAGGCGATGGACTGCTAATCCATTGGGGTTTCCCCGCGTGAGTTCGAATCTCATCCTGATCGTTAGTTTTGTTTTTTATGACAACGGATGCTCCATTCAAACTATCATTTTCTAAATGAAGCCAAGCCACCTGATTTAACAGGAAGACTTTCTTATTTGTTTGTTGACGATATTTGTTGTCACAATAATTTCTTTGTTTAAGTAAGAGTTTTCTTGGAAAAACCCTGTGATCAGGTGGCCGAGTGGTTAAGGCGATGGACTGCTAATCCATTGGGGTTTCCCCGCGTGAGTTCGAATCTCATCCTGATCGTTAGTTTTGTTTTTTATGACAACGGATGCTCCATTCAAACTATCATTTTCTAAATAAAGCCAAGCCACCTGATTTAATAGGAAGACTATATTATTCATTTGTTGACGTTATTTATTCTCACAATAATTTCTTTGTTTATGTAAGAGTATTCTTGGAAAAACCCTGTGATCAGGTGGCCGAGTGGTTAAGGCGATGGACTGCTAATCCATTGGGGTTTCCCCGCGTGAGTTCGAATCTCATCCTGATCGTTAGTTTTGTTTTTTATGACAACGGATGCTCCATTCAAACTATCATTTTCTAAATAAAGCCAAGCCACCTGATTTAATAGGAAGACTATATTATTCATTTGTTGACGTTATTTATTCTCACAATAATTTCTTTCTTTATGTAAGAGTATTCTTGGAAAAACCCTGTGATCAGGTGGCCGAGTGGTTAAGGCGATGGACTGCTAATCCATTGGGGTTTCCCCGCGTGAGTTCGAATCTCATCCTGATCGTTAGTTTTGTTTTTTATGACAACGGATGCTCCATTCAAACTATCATTTTCTAAATAAAGCCAAGCCACCTGATTTAATAGGAAGACTATATTATTCATTTGTTGACGTTATTTATTCTCACAATAATTTCTTTGTTTATGTAAGAGTATTCTTGGAAAAACCCTGTGATCAGGTGGCCGAGTGGTTAAGGCGATGGACTGCTAATCCATTGGGGTTTCCCCGCGTGAGTTCGAATCTCATCCTGATCGTTAGTTTTGTTTTTTATGACAACGGATGCTCCATTCAAACTATCATTTTCTAAATAAAGCCAAGCCACCTGATTTAATAGGAAGACTATATTATTCATTTGTTGACGTTATTTATTCTCACAATAATTTCTTTGTTTAAGTAAGAGTATTCTTGGAAAAACCCTGTGATCAGGTGGCCGAGTGGTTAAGGCGATGGACTGCTAATCCATTGGGGTTTCCCCGCGTCAGTTCGAATCTCATCCTGATCGTTAGTTTTGTTTTTTATGACAACGGATGCTCCATTCAAACTATCATTTTCTAAATAAAGCCAAGCCACCTGATTTAATAGGAAGACTATATTATTCATTTGTTGACGTTATTTATTCTCACAATAATTTCTTTGTTTAAGTAAGAGTATTCTTGGAAAAACCCTGTGATCAGGTGGCCGAGTGGTTAAGGCGATGGACTGCTAATCCATTGGGGTTTCCCCGCGTGAGTTCGAATCTCATCCTGATCGTTAGTTTTGTTTTTTATGACAACGGATGCTCCATTCAAACTATCATTTTCTAAATAAAGCCAAGCCACCTGATTTAATAGGAAGACTATATTATTCATTTGTTGACGTTATTTATTCTCACAATAATTTCTTTGTTAATGTAAGAGTATTCTTGGAAAAACCCTGTGATCAGGTGGCCGAGTGGTTAAGGCGATGGACTGCTAATCCATTGGGGTTTCCCCGCGTGAGTTCGAATCTCATCCTGATCGTTAGTTTTGTTTTTTATGACAACGGATGCTCCATTCAAACTATCATTTTCTAAATAAAGCCAAGCCACCTGATTTAATAGGAAGACTATATTATTCATTTGTTGACGTTATTTATTCTCACAATAATTTCTTTGTTTATGTAAGAGTATTCTTGGAAAAACCCTGTGATCAGGTGGCCGAGTGGTTAAGGCGATGGACTGCTAATCCATTGGGGTTTCCCCGCGTGAGTTCGAATCTCATCCTGATCGTTAGTTTTGTTTTTTATGACAACGGATGCTCCATTCAAACTATCATTTTCTAAATAAAGCCAAGCCACCTGATTTAATAGGAAGACTATATTATTCATTTGTTGACGTTATTTATTCTCACAATAATTTCTTTGTTTATGTAAGAGTATTCTTGGAAAAACCCTGTGATCAGGTGGCCGAGTGGTTAAGGCGATGGACTGCTAATCCATTGGGGTTTCCCCGCGTGAGTTCGAATCTCATCCTGATCGTTAGTTTTGTTTTTTATGACAACGGATGCTCCATTCAAACTATCATTTTCTAAATAAAGCCAAGCCACCTGATTTAATAGGAAGACTATATTATTCATTTGTTGACGTTATTTATTCTCACAATAATTTCTTTGTTTATGTAAGAGTATTCTTGGAAAAACCCTGTGATCAGGTGGCCGAGTGGTTAAGGCGATGGACTGCTAATCCATTGGGGTTTCCCCGCGTGAGTTCGAATCTCATCCTGATCGTTAGTTTTGTTTTTTATGACAACGGATGCTCCATTCAAACTATCATTTTCTAAATAAAGCCAAGCCACCTGATTTAATAGGAAGACTATATTATTCATTTGTTGACGTTATTTATTCTCACAATAATTTCTTTGTTTATGTAAGAGTATTCTTGGAAAAACCCTGTGATCAGGTGGCCGAGTGGTTAAGGCGATGGACTGCTAATCCATTGGGGTTTCCCCGCGTGAGTTCGAATCTCATCCTGATCGTTAGTTTTGTTTTTTATGACAACGGATGCTCCATTCAAACTATCATTTTCTAAATAAAGCCAATCCACCTGATTTAATAGGAAGACTATATTATTCATTTGTTGACGTTATTTATTCTCACAATAATTTCTTTGTTTATGTAAGAGTATTCTTGGAAAAACCCTGTGATCAGGTGGCCGAGTGGTTAAGGCGATGGACTGCTAATCCATTGGGGTTTCCCCGCGTGAGTTCGAATCTCATCCTGATCGTTAGTTTTGTTTTTTATGACAACGGATGCTCCATTCAAACTATCATTTTCTAAATAAAGCCAAGCCACCTGATTTAATAGGAAGACTTTATTATTCATTTGTTGACGTTATTTATTCTCACAATAATTTCTTTGTTTAAGTAAGAGTATTCTTGGAAAAACCCTGTGATCAGGTGGCCGAGTGGTTAAGGCGATGGACTGCTAATCCATTGGGGTTTCCCCGCGTGAGTTCGAATCTCATCCTGATCGTTAGTTTTGTTTTTTATGACAACGGATGCTCCATTCAAACTATCATTTTCTAAATAAAGCCAAGCCACCTGATTTAATAGGAAGACTATATTATTCATTTGTTGACGTTATTTATTCTCACAATAATTTCTTTGTTAATGTAAGAGTATTCTTGGAAAAACCCTGTGATCAGGTGGCCGAGTGGTTAAGGCGATGGACTGCTAATCCATTGGGGTTTCCCCGCGTGAGTTCGAATCTCATCCTGATCGTTAGTTTTGTTTTTTATGACAACGGATGCTCCATTCAAACTATCATTTTCTAAATAAGGCCAAGCCACCTGATTTAATAGGAAGACTATATTATTCATTTGTTGACGTTATTTATTCTCACAATAATTTCTTTGTTAATGTAAGAGTATTCTTGGAAAAACCCTGTGATCAGGTGGCCGAGTGGTTAAGGCGATGGACTGCTAATCCATTGGGGTTTCCCCGCGTGAGTTCGAATCTCATCCTGATCGTTAGTTTTGTTTTTTATGACAACGGATGCTCCATTCAAACTATCATTTTCTAAATAAAGCCAAGCCACCTGATTTAATACGTAGACCTTCTTATTTGTTTGCTGACGATATTTGTTGTCACAATAATTTCTTTGTTTAAGTAAGAGTATTCTTGGAAAAACCCTGTGATCAGGTGGCCGAGTGGTTAAGGCGATGGACTGCTAATCCATTGGGGTTTCCCCGCGTGAGTTCGAATCTCATCCTGATCGTTAGTTTTGTTTTTTATGACAACGGATGCTCCATTCAAACTATCATTTTCTAAATAAAGCCAAGCCACCTGATTTAATAGGAAGACTATATTATTCATTTGTTGACGTTATTTATTCTCACAATAATTTCTTTGTTAATGTAAGAGTATTCTTGGAAAAACCCTGTGATCAGGTGGCCGAGTGGTTAAGGCGATGGACTGCTAATCCATTGGGGTTTCCCCGCGTGAGTTCGAATCTCATCCTGATCGTTAGTTTTGTTTTTTATGACAACGGATGCTCCATTCAAACTATCATTTTCTAAATAAAGCCAAGCCACCTGATTTAATACGTAGACCTTCTTATTTGTTTGCTGACGATATTTGTTGTCACAATAATTTCTTTGTTTAAGTAAGAGTATTCTTGGAAAAACCCTGTGATCAGGTGGCCGAGTGGTTAAGGCGATGGACTGCTAATCCATTGGGGTTTCCCCGCGTGAGTTCGAATCTCATCCTGATCGTTAGTTTTGTTTTTTATGACAACGGATGCTCCATTCAAACTATCATTTTCTAAATAAAGCCAAGCCACCTGATTTAATAGGAAGACTATATTATTCATTTGTTGACGTTATTTATTCTCACAATAATTTCTTTGTTTAAGTAAGAGTATTCTTGGAAAAACCCTGTGATCAGGTGGCCGAGTGGTTAAGGCGATGGACTGCTAATCCATTGGGGTTTCCCCGCGTGAGTTCGAATCTCATCCTGATCGTTAGTTTTGTTTTTTATGACAACGGATGCTCCATTCAAACTATCATTTTCTAAATAAAGCCAAGCCACCTGATTTAATAGGAAGACTTTCTTATTTGTTTGCTGACGATATTTATTCTCACAATAATTTCTTTGTTTAAGTAAGAGTATTCTTGGAAAAACCCTGTGATCAGGTGGCCGAGTGGTTAAGGCTGTCGGCGAATGCCTGACTAGAAATGAAATACAATAATTTAACCTAGAAACATAACTCTTCTGAAACTCTAAACCATTGTCTAATAACCTTGTAATTGTATCATTAACCTCTTGCGCAACATTCTTAAAGGATATTGAACTTTTATCACCTCTATAGTTTACATTGACCTGACCTTTGTATTCAAATATCGAATATCACCTTCAAGCTAAATCATATATAAAGCCCAAGAAACCTTCACTCTCACTCTTAATTTAATTCTACCACTGAACTTATACCGATCTTATAATAAACCTTTCTCATTTAACTAACTGTTTGGATTCGCCACTAACTCATATTATCCCCATTAACCGGGGAACAACCGAGTATAGACGCTCGTCATTGGGAACATTGAAAACCAAATTGGTGCAACTTTCGACCCGAAAAAGAAAAAATGGACCGTATCGAAACGGTTTTTAATACAAAATTCCAAAGTTTCGTTCAAACTTTTGAAAAACTAGAGAGCCTTTTGGAAAACAAACAAAGTGAGGAACAATTCTCTCTTTATTCCGACATTAACAACACTCTTGAACAGCTTCGCTTTCACGAATCCAATTTAGCTACCATAGCTTCACTTCAAATAGACCCTTTTCTTTCGGAATTTAATAATCGTATAAATAATTTAACAAACCAACATGCCGCAACTATAGAAAGAGCAAACAAAAAACTGTTTGAGCTCGAAACTAAAGTTGCTGGCGCACACTCAATCCCGGACTCAGACGATGAGACCGAACTAGCACTTACCGCACCGCATACAACCCTTTTTACATCACCGCGCATTTCGAAAACGAACATTAGCAAATTACTTTTGAAACCACCTCAACTTTCCATACCCACATTCAATGGAGATAACAAAACCTTTCCGACATTTTGGAGACAATTTAAAACGCTCATTCACCAAGACCCTGACCTCAATAATAGGCAAAAAAGCATTTATTTAGCTGAAGCTCTTAAAGGTTCAGCACGAGTTCATCTTGAAAATAAACCATTAGATGGCACTGCGTATGAACGTATTATATCTACTCTTAAAACCACTTACGCACCAAAACTAAAAGTTGATTACCGTATCCATGATGAACTGGTGAAATTACCTCCTGCAAAAAATGACCCCATGTCAGTTAGATCTCGCGTGAATGAAATCAGAGCACTTCTTGATCAGCTTGAGACTGATACACTTTATAATTCTGAAGACCCCGCTTGGGTCAAACTTATCACAACTAAATTTCCTATTGATATCATCAATATGCTCTGTTGGAGATCATCTAGGGCAACCTCTATAAAACAACTACTAAGAAACATTGAGGAAACGGCCGACTCAATGGAAAATTTTTCAATTTATTCTTCTAAATCTCCTTTTATCCCGCAATACCATGCTCAAACTAATTCAATTTCTCCCTTGAAACATAACTCACATATTACAACTGTTACGAAAACCGAACGCCCATGCGTATTTTGTGACCAAAACGGACATCGATCCGCAAAATGTTTAACCATACATAATCCTCAACAGAGGAGAGACATAATAAAACAAAAAAACAGGTGCTGGATTTGTTTCAGTCCTACACACACTAGCACTAAGTGTACCTTTGATAAATGTAAAATATGTAATAGAGATCATCACCCATCTCTTTGTCTCCCTCCTGCTTCATCAAAATCATCTAATAAAAAAGCAACCATGGGTATCAATTGCTCTATTTCGCAATCAACTCACACTCCACCTTCGCCCGCATATCTTATGACTTCTAAAGTATCAATTTTTAACCCCCATACAGGTAAGTTCCACACCAAAATATTGTTTTTCGACCCTGGAGCAACTCAAAGCTTCATTTACGAGCCGGCAGCCAAAGAATGCCAGCTCAAAACTTTAAATTCCCAATTAATCACAGCAACCGGTTTCTCCGGGAGCTGTGAGGCATTTAATTCTTTAACGGTCGAAGCAAGTTTAAGAACTCCATTTGGAAAAAATATCATACTTACGCTCCTCACCTCACCCAAACCTCTCACAGGAAAACTAAAGAGCTGTCAACTTTCTCTAAAAGACAAAGAAGCTCTAGAACAATCTAATATAACCATTACTAACCAATTGGTGGATGGTGAATTATTCATTCCCGATATTTTGCTAGGTATGGATTGGTGTGATACAATCATACATGATACCAAACCTACTATACTTCCATCGGGATTGAAAGTCAAACATACCCAGATTGGACCCTGTATTTACGGTAAGCAAATACCGAACGATAATATCGCAGCCATAAATACACTTATTGTTAACCCTGTGATACCAGAAGACGTTATGATTAAACAACTTTTTGAAATAGATAACTTAGGAATTTCTCCACACGAAGGAGCCTTGAACCGATCGGAGCTATTCTTCAATGAATATACTTCGCTAATAAAATTCGACAAGGGTTTTGTTATGGCTCCCTTACCTCTTAAATCAAACGCCACAAAAATTCAATCCAATCGAAGCATGGCATTAGCCACTCTAAACAGATTACAGAAATCTCTCAAAGAGGAACATAACCAGCTACAACACTATCATCAAACCATTATGCGATATATAGAGGAAGGTGTGGTGGAACAAGTTCCTCTTACTTCAGAGAACTCTTTGCTCTACTACATGCCGCATAGAGGGGTATGGAAGCCCAACAAGAGCAAACCGCTGAGGGTTGTGTTTAACGCTTCAGCAAAGCAAAAAGGCCAACTCTCATTAAATGATGTTACGGAAACAGGTGAAAGTTTTAACAATAAAATCATAGATATTCTGATAGGGATACGGATCAAAAAGTACTTCCTCATGTGCGATATTGAGGGTGCCTTCACCCAAATAAGGATAACTAATGATCATAAAGATCTCTGCCGCTTTCTCTGGTTACGCGATCCTCACAAAGGTACCACTCCAGATAACATTTTAGAATTAAGATTTAACCGACTGGCGTTTGGCATAACAGCCAGTCCGTCCATACTGAATATGTCACTCTACGCATTCTTGCAAAGCCTAGAGTCGCACTTAGTTCCGGAAACCCTACGGTACCTATATGTGGACAATATCTTCTACACGACAAACAGTTCAGAAGATTTACATAGCATATATGAAGAATCTAAGCAGATTTTTTCTCGAATATCTATGAACATAAGAGAGTATTATAGCAACTACACCAACTTCAACTCAACCGTACCAGACAAGGATAAACATCCAGATCTGAACCCAAAAATATTAGGCATTAAACATTATTCAGATAAAGACATTTTTTCGATAAACTGTCAACTACGCACTCAGAACTCATTCACAAAACGAGATCTACTCAGCAGTCTTCACAGTGTTTACGACCCTTTAGGAGTAGCGGCTCCCCTTTTACTGCATTTCAAACTACTACTACGCCAAGTAATGAATGGGTCTATAGACTGGAAAGAACAAGTGCCAAGCGATGTGGTCAATAGCTGGAATACAGTGAGTAATAAAATAGGAACAGCTACGATTCAGATTCCACGAAAGCTGACAGATACATCAGAATGCCGAGAGATTTGGATATTTGTAGACGCTAGTGTACTAGCTATTGCTGCATGTGCCTTCTGCACATCACCTACAACACGGAGTCCCCTGGTCATGGGTAAGATTAAATTAGCTCCAAAAAACAGAACATTGACAATTCCACGTTTGGAAATGTCTGCGATTCTCATGGGTATGAAAATGGCCGAAACCATATACAACAATTTACCAACACATGAGGTCTCCATCAACATCGCTTCCGACAGCCAGATAGCTTTATCTTGGCTGTTCACTAAAAAGAATATACCTGTGTTCGTAAGCAATTTACGCCAGAATACTGACCAAATTGCAAGAAAATTAGAGCTAAAAGGAGCCAATATAACGTATCACTACGTGGACACGGATCATAATCCGGCAGACATAGGCACTAGAGGCACCACTGATATTGCCCTTCTTAAGGACAAATGGCTTTTTTCTCCTGAGTGGCTATTAAATAAGAACGATAGACCAGCAAAGGAATTCAGAGCACCTTTAGAAGAAGAAGAACCTTCAATGCTTATACTACCAGTCACCACAAACAATCCTGTATTAGACAATCTTTTAGATCCCAGCCGCTTCAGCTCATACTTCAAGTTACGCAGAATCGCTGGATTAGTTTTAAAAGCCGCACTGTATTTTTTAGGCAAACGCAACAAAACGCCAACATCATATTTATTAAAAGCAGCAACAACAGAATGGCAAGTATCCCAGTTTATTAACACAACCGCTGAGATACTGCTTATAAAAGAAGCTCAGACTCATCTTTCAAATTCATATAAAAAACAATTTCGATTAAAACAGGATGGGAATGGACTAACCTGCATACAGACTCGGTTCACCAATTCATCACTTCCAACAAAAACTAAGTTTCCATATCTTCTTCCCAAAAAATCTACTTTAGGTAAACTCATTCTTATGTTCCTACACAGGACGAATGGTCATGCCGGAGTTAGCCAATTACTGTACCTCTTTATGACAAGGTTCTTCATGACAGCGGCTAGACAAGTATGCAAATCAATAATAAAAAGATGTGTGCCATGTCAAAAGACTCTAAGTAACCCATTTTCAATAGAATACTTTGCCCCGTTACCGGAGGACAGAGTGACGAGAGCTATGCCATTTAGACATACAGGCCTTGATTGCATAGGTCCCATAAAATTCAGAAAAAATCAGCATATATACGTTGTGATATTCACCTGCCTTACTATTAGAGCCGTCCATTTAGAACCAATTAATGACATGAGTTCGAACTCTTTTATCAATGCCTTCATTCGATTTGTAGCGCGGAGAGGTTTACCGCATGTTCTACGATCAGACAACGGGGCCAATTTCACTCATGCGGCCAAAATACTTCACACATTAGAGGAACATAGTAGGGAACACCAGACTAATTTTATCAACTATATACAAAATCACAATATCACATGGATATTCAACACTCCCAGCGCTCCCTGGACTGGTGGGGTTTGGGAGAGATTAGTTGCTATTACAAAGAATGCACTTGTGAAAACACTATCACTTAAGTTAATAGAAAAAGACCAACTAGTTACAGCAATAATTAAAATAGAAGGAATCATGAACTCACGGCCCATCACGTATACAGATTCCGAGAATTTTCACGAGAATCCACTAACGCCAGCAGATTTTTTAACTCATGGCTCCCCCATACTCATACCAGGTGATAATGTAGACAGTTTAGGTGACAGACTCGACCTACCCAACACGATCGCAAGCAACAAACAAGCGTTTGAAAATTTACAGAAAATCGAAATAATAGCCGAAGCATTCTGGAACACATGGTCACACGAATATCTTCTTACTTTAAGGCATGCACATGCATCAAGGAAAATGGGGCACCATAACTTGCGACACCCATATCACAACGAAATAGTACTTGTAGAAGAGGACCATACAAATAGAAACAATTGGAATATGGCTAGGGTAATCGAACTAATTCCTTCTTCAGACAAAGTAGTTCGGACCGCCAAGATAAAAACAGGTAGCGGTAAGATATTGACAAAACCAGTAGAGCGATTATACCCTTTAGAACTTTTTGATGAATTCACAGAAACTCAGCGAAAAACCGCACATATTAACCATGCCACCTATTCAACACACCCAAACACAAGGCATACGAATACGAATTTTTTGACTAATATCATGAAATTCTTATTATTAATACAACTATTTTTTGTCGCCACAGCTGAGCCATTATTCACCTGCTCATACTCTCATATACTATTTCCCGCACAAACAAAACCATCGACATTTTGTATTAATGGGGACTGTCATGATTTACCAGCCAACCAATCAAAAGATATTCAACTTCAAGTGTCTGTAATTCCAAAAACTACAGCAGTTACTCGCTACGACAAAGATAGGCGGCAAACTCAGATTTGTCATCTCCCCCACCCCTGCGATTTTCCTCCACCTGCGTTATTGCATATAATAGGCAACCCACATTGTAACCCTTTCTTAGCTATTTTGATAGCTCTTACTCCAATAATAGGCTGCGCTCTTTTTTGCATTATCGGGGGTCTAATCTATAAAAAATTAAAAACACACCGCCAACAGCACACAATTTCGTACATCCCTTCTCTCTTATTCGCAATCTTTTATCTCACATGCCAAGCGCAAGCTTGTGGATCCCCCAACGCGCACAAACACATAGAATTCTTTTGCGACGATTTACACAATTGCACAAAAATAACCAACGAAGAAATTTCATTCAATCCCCTACAAAACTCTCTTTGCTCCTACATAAAATATCAAAACTCCACTATAGGCAAACTAGAAATTCAAATAATTCAGCAAAAATTTTTATGTCAAAAAGTTTCCCAAGGATTTACTCGCATTACTAACCTAACTATCCACTCCTCTCATAGATGCGCCGGTACAACTCACTGCCCATGGGGCACCGGATGCGATGATATCCGACAGGATACTTTCGTAGCCGAACTACATTCAGCTTACGAAAATCCTGGAAGAACCTACTGCACCAGAGCCGGAGGAGGCCTATTCAACAGCTGTGGACTTCCTATAGAAGGATGCATTTTATTTAGGCCAACTTATCAGCCCGAAAACGAAGAAGTATACGAAGAAATTAAATGCATACAATGGAAACAGGAAGTGCAAGCAAAATTATTAATCACATACCTCAATAACACTCACCAATACGATATTTTCCTACAACCCTACCGAAAATATGAGTTTCACGGAATTTCATTACAGATTTCGTCGGTTACAACAAAAGCAACGACGGAACTATACAACAAAATTTTTCTCACATCTGAGACTAAAAGCTACATGATACCGGAACAAATAAAACCAGCGGTAATATGCAGCAATGCACGAATCGCAGCAGATAAGTTTAATGCATGCCACATACGAAAGCCTTGCCCATGTTTGGGGGCCGCAGCGCAGCTCTCTTGCAATTGCGATTCAGCAACACAAAGAGAACTGAAAAAATATAAACTTCCACAAATTAATACAAATTATAGAATCACAAAAGAAGCAGGAACAATAACTGTTTTATCACAAATGGAAGAATCAACGCTCACAATGGAAAACCCGCAATTTAGCATCGAAAGCTTATATACTAATAGACATCCTTGTTCTTCAGATTTTCAAATGTTAACAGGATGCTACAAATGCAGAGAAGGAACAACGCTGAATATTACATGTGAAACAAAGGACGAACTGAATGCCATTCTGAACTGCGACTCCTTTTCTACTACAATACGATGCTCTGACCAAAATCCCGCCACAACGGTCAAACTATATTTCAATGAACCCAAAGTACAAGAAAACTGTACTCTGACTTGCGGACGAGCAACAAAACAAATTATACAGCTAAGTACCAGACTACACTACATAAGCGACACTACCATTTTTTCAGAAGAATCGATCAAACTACATAATGGAACATCCGGACTATCATGGAATCTCCCGAATTTGGAACCGCTTTTCGACGTCATCCATGATAATTGGAAATGGATAGTACCTGCCGTAGCTGCAATCACTGCAGGTTCATACTTATTATACATAGCAGCCCCATTCCTTACATCATTACTTCTTCCTGCTACACTCTCTTATTGCTGTGTGAGAAACTCAAACCGCAACCCTCGCCCGGCAATGTCGGCGAATGCCTGACTAGAAATGAAATACAATAATTTAACCTAGAAACATAACTCTTCTGAAACTCTAAACCATTGTCTAATAACCTTGTAATTGTATCATTAACCTCTTGCGCAACATTCTTAAAGGATATTGAACTTTTATCACCTCTATAGTTTACATTGACCTGACCTTTGTATTCAAATATCGAATATCACCTTCAAGCTAAATCATATATAAAGCCCAAGAAACCTTCACTCTCACTCTTAATTTAATTCTACCACTGAACTTATACCGATCTTATAATAAACCTTTCTCATTTAACTAACTGTTTGGATTCGCCACTAACTCATATTATCCCCATTAACCGGGGAACAACCGAGTATAGACGCTCGTCATTGGGAACATTGAAAACCAAAAAGGCGATGGACTGCTAATCCATTGGGGTTTCCCCGCGTGAGTTCGAATCTCATCCTGATCGTTAGTTTTGTTTTTTATGACAACGGATGCTCCATTCAAACTATCATTTTCTAAATAAAGCCAAGCCACCTGATTTAATAGGAAGACTATATTATTCATTTGTTGACGTTATTTATTCTCACAATAATTTCTTTGTTTAAGTAAGAGTATTCTTGGAAAAACCCTGTGATCAGGTGGCCGAGTGGTTAAGGCGATGGACTGCTAATCCATTGGGGTTTCCCCGCGTGAGTTCGAATCTCATCCTGATCGTTAGTTTTGTTTTTTATGACAACGGATGCTCCATTCAAACTATCATTTTCTAAATAAAGCCAAGCCACCTGATTTAATAGGAAGACTATATTATTCATTTGTTGACGTTATTTATTCTCACAATAATTTCTTTGTTTAAGTAAGAGTATTCTTGGAAAAACCCTGTGATCAGGTGGCCGAGTGGTTAAGGCGATGGACTGCTAATCCATTGGGGTTTCCCCGCGTGAGTTCGAATCTCATCCTGATCGTTAGTTTTGTTTTTTATGACAACGGATGCTCCATTCAAACTATCATTTTCTAAATAAAGCCAAGCCACCTGATTTAATAGGAAGACTATATTATTCATTTGTTGACGTTATTTATTCTCACAATAATTTCTTTGTTTAAGTAAGAGTATTCTTGGAAAAACCCTGTGATCAGGTGGCCGAGTGGTTAAGGCGATGGACTGCTAATCCATTGGGGTTTCCCCGCGTGAGTTCGAATCTCATCCTGATCGTTAGTTTTGTTTTTTATGACAACGGATGCTCCATTCAAACTATCATTTTCTAAATAAAGCCAAGCCACCTGATTTAATAGGAAGACTTTCTTATTTGTTTGCTGACGATATTTATTCTCACAATAATTTCTTTGTTTAAGTAAGAGTATTCTTGGAAAAACCCTGTGATCAGGTGGCCGAGTGGTTAAGGCGATGGACTGCTAATCCATTGGGGTTTCCCCGCGTGAGTTCGAATCTCATCCTGATCGTTAGTTTTGTTTTTTATGACAACGGATGCTCCATTCAAACTATCATTTTCTAAATAAAGCCAAGCCACCTGATTTAATAGGAAGACTATATTATTCATTTGTTGACGTTATTTATTCTCACAATAATTTCTTTGTTTATGTAAGAGTATTCTTGGAAAAACCCTGTGATCAGGTGGCCGAGTGGTTAAGGCGATGGACTGCTAATCCATTGGGGTTTCCCCGCGTGAGTTCGAATCTCATCCTGATCGTTAGTTTTGTTTTTTATGACAACGGATGCTCCATTCAAACTATCATTTTCTAAATAAAGCCAAGCCACCTGATTTAACAGGAAGACTTTCTTATTTGTTTGTTGACGATATTTGTTGTCACAATAATTTCTTTGTTTAAGTAAGAGTATTCTTGGAAAAACCCTGTGATCAGGTGGCCGAGTGGTTAAGGCGATGGACTGCTAATCCATTGGGGTTTCCCCGCGTGAGTTCGAATCTCATCCTGATCGTTAGTTTTGTTTTTTATGACAACGGATGCTCCATTCAAACTATCATTTTCTAAATAAAGCCAAGCCATCTGATTTAATAGGAAGACTTTCTTATTTGTTTGCTGACGATATTTGTTGTCACAATAATTTCTTTGTTTAAGTAAGAGTATTCTTGGAAAAACCCTGTGATCAGGTGGCCGAGTGGTTAAGGCGATGGACTGCTAATCCATTAGGGTTTCCCCGCGTGAGTTCGAATCTCATCCTGATCGTTAGTTTTGTTTTTTATGACAACGGATGCTCCATTCAAACTATCATTTTCTAAATGAAGCCAAGCCACCTGATTTAACAGGAAGACTTTCTTATTTGTTTGTTGACGATATTTGTTATCACAATAATTTCTTTGTTTAAGTAAGAGTTTTCTTGGAAAAACCCTGTGATCAGGTGGCCGAGTGGTTAAGGCGATGGACTGCTAATCCATTGGGGTTTCCCCGCGTGAGTTCGAATCTCATCCTGATCGTTAGTTTTGTTTTTTATGACAACGGATGCTCCATTCAAACTATCATTTTCTAAATAAAGCCAAGCCACCTGATTTAATAGGAAGACTATATTATTCATTTGTTGACGTTATTTATTCTCACAATAATTTCTTTGTTTATGTAAGAGTATTCTTGGAAAAACCCTGTGATCAGGTGGCCGAGTGGTTAAGGCGATGGACTGCTAATCCATTGGGGTTTCCGCGCGTGAGTTCGAATCTCATCCTGATCGTTAGTTTTGTTTTTTATGACAACGGATGCTCCATTCAAACTATCATTTTCTAAATAAAGCCAAGCCACCTGATTTAATAGGTAGACTTTGTCGCTTCGGCGAAGGTATTCGGTTGTCGGTATTCCGCTGAGAATTAATAGAACAGATAGTCAGTGGTAGAATGCTTTATTAAAGAATTAACAATTCAACAAAATATAGATCGTCTATAGTCCGTTGAGGTTTGGTTGAGGTATATCGTATTTTCCGATCCCAAAGATGAAGATATGAGAAGGCGGGCAGAAAAGTACAATCTGAAATAGACAAAGTAAAGGAAAACGATAAAAACAAAACTGAAATGGAACAAAACATAGAAAAAAGGATAAAAAATAATCGCTAACCGCGACATGACGTTATTTATTCTCACAATAATTTCTTTGTTTAAGTAAGAGTATTGTTGGAAAAACCCTATGATCAGGTGGCCGAGTGGTTAAGGCGATCGACTGCTAATCCGTTGGGGTTTCCCCGCGTGAGTTCGAATCTCATCCTGATCGTTAGTTTTGTTTTTTATGACAACGGATGCTCCATTCAAACTATCATTTTCTAAATAAAGCCAAGCCACCTGATTTAATAGGAAGACTATATTATTCATTTGTTGACGTTATTTATTCTCACAATAATTTCTTTGTTTATGTAAGAGTATTCTTGGAAAAACCCTGTGATCAGGTGGCCGAGTGGTTAAGGCGATGGACTGCTAATCCATTGGGGTTTCCCCGCGTGAGTTCGAATCTCATCCTGATCGTTAGTTTTGTTTTTTATGACAACGGATGCTCCATTCAAACTATCATTTTCTAAATAAAGCCAAGCCACCTGATTTAATAGGAAGACTATATTATTCATTTGTTGACGTTATTTATTCTCACAATAATTTCTTCGTTTATGTAAGAGTATTCTTGGAAAAACCCTGTGATCAGGTGGCCGAGTGGTTAAGGCGATGGACTGCTAATCCATTGGGGTTTCCCCGCGTGAGTTCGAATCTCATCCTGATCGTTAGTTTTGTTTTTTATGACAACGGATGCTCCATTCAAACTATCATTTTCTAAATAAAACCAAGCCACCTGATTTAATAGGTAGACTTTCTTATTTGTTTGCTGACGATATTTGTTGTCACAATAATTTCTTTGTTTAAGTAAGAGTATTCTGGGAAAAACCCTGTGATCAGGTGGCCGAGTGGTTAAGGCGATGGACTGCTAATCCATTGGGGTTTCCCCGCGTGAGTTCGAATCTCATCCTGATCGTTAGTTTTGTTTTTTATGACAACGGATGCTCCATTCAAACTATCATTTTCTAAATGAAGCCAAGCCACCTGATTTAACAGGAAGACTTTCTTATTTGTTTGTTGACGATATTTGTTGTCACAATAATTTCTTTGTTTAAGTAAGAGTATTCTTGGAAAAACCCTGTGATCAGGTGGCCGAGTGGTTAAGGCGATGGACTGCTAATCCATTGGGGTTTCCCCGCGTGAGTTCGAATCTCATCCTGATCGTTAGTTTTGTTTTTTATGACAACGGATGCTCCATTCAAACTATCATTTTCTAAATAAAGCCAAGCCACCTGATTTAATAGGAAGACTATATTATTCATTTGTTGACGTTATTTATTCTCACAATAATTTCTTTCTTTATGTAAGAGTATTCTTGGAAAAACCCTGTGATCAGGTGGCCGAGTGGTTAAGGCGATGGACTGCTAATCCATTGGGGTTTCCCCGCGTGAGTTCGAATCTCATCCTGATCGTTAGTTTTGTTTTTTATGACAACGGATGCTCCATTCAAACTATCATTTTCTAAATAAAGCCAAGCCACCTGATTTAATAGGTAGACTTTCTTATTTGTTTGCTGACGATATTTGTTGTCACAATAATTTCTTTGTTTAAGTAAGAGTATTCTTGGAAAAACCCTGTGATCAGGTGGCCGAGTGGTTAAGGCGATGGACTGCTAATCCATTAGGGTTTCCCCGCGTGAGTTCGAATCTCATCCTGATCGTTAGTTTTGTTTTTTATGACAACGGATGCTCCATTCAAACTATCATTTTCTAAATGAAGCCAAGCCACCTGATTTAACAGGCAGACTTTCTTATTTGTTTGTTGACGATATTTGTTGTCACAATAATTTCTTTGTTTAAGTAAGAGTATTCTTGGAAAAACCCTGTGATCAGGTGGCCGAGTGGTTAAGGCGATGGACTGCTAATCCATTGGGGTTTCCCCGCGTGAGTTCGAATCTCATCCTGATCGTTAGTTTTGTTTTTTATGACAACGGATGCTTCATTCAAACTATCATTTTCTAAATAAAGCCAAGCCACCTGATTTAATAGGAAGACTATATTATTCATTTGTTGACGTTATTTATTCTCACAATAATTTCTTTCTTTATGTAAGAGTATTCTTTTAAAAACCCTGTGATCAGGTGGCCGAGTGGTTAAGGCGATGGACTGCTAATCCATTGGGGTTTCCCCGCGTGAGGCTCTCACGAAGTTTTTATATCAGAAGACACCATATTGATTCCCGGAATTCAAAGTGCTTTTATTCTAAACAATAAAACACCGGAAAAAGAAGCCTCCTCATGCTTACAAAAAGATATATTTACTACAAATAGTGGAACTCTAATTTCCTTCAACTCAACCTCAAGCTTAGGACGATCAAGAAGACACGCAATCACGGAATACCCTAAAGGATTCTTGACAGTTCATCAATACCCCTCGCTAAGATATTCAGCCAGCAAAACCGGAACTATTCTACTATATACAACCTATATTCAACGGAAAAGACTTGACATACATTACAATCTCAATAACATAACAAATATGTTACCTAAGTATATCGCAATCTTCAAATACCTAGGTATAAATTTTGATGGTATCAAAAATCGTCTTATATGGCACAAATATGAAGACGTCAACATAGCCATTCTACACGCCCTAGGAGAAGCAGAAATAAGAGAAGCAACAAAAATCGCGATCGATAATCTATCGTATAAGGAACTTACGCATAAACTTAGCAAACGGATCACAATTAAGGATTTTAAGAAGATACTACCAACCAAAACAGGAGACTACTATGAAATCGCGAAAGAAATTGCTTACTCACTTGCGGAAATACCTACTACGTTAGCTACAGGAGAAACAACACCATCTTTAGAAAAATACTTATATCAACTCATGCCACCAAGAAAACCAAGACTCACCAAGACACGAAACGATTTAGAACTGTACGAACAACTAGCACAAGCAAAAATTATCCTGAACGCAATAAATAATCCGAAGAAGCTACATTCAAAAGAAGAACACGAAGCAGAAATGAAGAAATGGATCAAATATGAAAAAGAACTGAACTTACCACCATTACAACTGCCAAACTACACAGTTATCTTCGATGGCGACGATATATTCTACGGCTTCCGGAAAAGAAATCCTACAAATTATAGCATTACACAAGAGGATAGTGAAAAATTTTATAATCATTATCTACCCCTTATCAGTACTCCCGGAACACGACCTTTTGCAACCACAATTAGAAGCACTTCGACCCCCCTACAAACTACTACTACAACCACTACCACGACCCCTAAGCCTACAACCATAAGGAACGTCATCACTTCGACAATCACACCCAAAACACATATATCCACAACAACTAGACCCAAACCAACAATACCCACGTCTTCATCAACTACTACTACTACTACCACTACTACTACTACTACTTCTACTACTGCTAGACCCAGATCAACAACAACCACAACACCTACAACAACCACAACTATATTCACCACTCATCGACCAACACAATCATTCTCCACCCCCCAATCTACATTCAATATTACTACAAACCCAATCACGATCACCTCAAGCCAGGAATACAATAGGAAAGAATCACTCACCAAGTCACCGCCTCCAAGAACTACAAAAAGATCTATCACTACCACTCGCAGCACACCTGAAGAAATATCATCACATATTGGTAAGAAAGCCCACGTAGACTACCTTAAAGCTAAGAACGATATCGTCCAAAAATGGAATGAACATCTTCATCAACAAGAAACGCAATCTCATCTACAATATGCCACTACCAATCTGGAAGATGATATCATACGTACGTTCACAACAAACAGAAACAACATCTGCCACGTACAAAATAAACAACTACTTACCTGGTGGGCTATTCTTCAAATAAATCCTACTATAGGGATGCGTACAATGCTACGACGACAGGATATATCTGCAAGATTCATAAATGATAAACTAATTTATGTAATGCCATGCACACCAATTCAAATTACAAAAACATACCGTGATCACAAAGTCAACAGCACGTGTTTTCTGGAAACCCCAGTCGAAACGGAACATCACGGTCAACTGTTCATCCTACCAGGTACAAGAGACCTCACACCGATGGCACATGCCATACCATGCGGACTCACAATCAAGGATCCCTGGAAAGAAAACGATCAATGGACTAATAATAACCAATCAATAAATGTAACATCACCAGCATACATCGACGAGTTAGGATCAATCAACCTAGAACATATCAAGTTTAATGGAAGCAACATTTTCAACAACCTAACAGAATCAACGTTTCCTATGGCACTAGCAATATCATATGGATCCAGCTTAGCAACGCTACAGGCTACTTTACCAGGAAGAATAAAACCTGTAATCAAACAAAGATTAATTCCTAACATGAACCCTGTTACCCTAACAGCAGGAGCAGCCAGCAGCTTACTACTCAGCTACGAACATACAAAAGAAGCTATAACTTGGAAAATGTTTGACTTTCTGTCACCAATATGGGAAAAGATTCAAACCTGGACACTACGCGTACTTGCTATCATTGGATCAATCATCATAACAATTGGCATAATCACACTCGCCACCTGGATAATAAAAATATACGCATGTAGTTCGAGGATACCCATCAACAATGTCAAATGGGAAGCAGAATACTTACAACCACTATCAACTGAGAACACAAGAACAGAAACATCTCATCCTTCTCCGTCCGCTCCATACGTCGACAACCATCACAACAGCTGTCAACTCACATTGTATGATCCTTCAGCACCAATTCCTGAACACATTTATGAAGCTTATTTCCCTACAAGCATGAAGAAAGAAAACATAAACTACATAGGAGGATCACAATTACCGTTTGTCCCGATTTCAATCCACAATCACATCTTTAAGGCACTATGGGACACGGGAGCATCAGCATCATACATGCGAGAATCCACCTTCAAACAACTGCCCGCTGCAACGATGGTACTAAAACAAACAACAGCGATAGTCGCGAATAAATCTAAATTCTCATTTATGGGATACACAAGGATCCTCATAACAATAGGAACAACAGAAACAGAACACAAATTTTATGTAGCAGAAGATAACTACTGTCCAGCACCAGTGTTACTTGGAATAGACTTCATGGAAGCATTACATCAACAAGGAATTTACACCTCACTTCGACCGCTGGATAAAACAATTGTTATCGGCACAACACATGTTCCACTAGCACGAGAAACATCTCCGTGGGAACACCAGACCACGAAAGCATATGTGGTTAGCTTAGAAAACAAAACGCTAAGACCAGGAGAAACAAGAACGCTCACGCTAGAAGTACACGATCCAGAAAGCTATGAACAGGCGTTTCTAGATTGTAAGAAACCAGGCAACAAACTCTCTTTCACGCCTACTATATTTACGCCAACTGGATACGGAGTACAAATTTACACGACGAACATATGCAAACAGCCACTCGAAATTCAAATGAATCAAGAAATAGGGATAGCAGAAGCGATACCAAAGGACAACCAAGAAAAATACGAAGGACAATACATACCTCCAGAAGCTCGATGGGAAGAACAACTGCCATATTTCCCAGACAATTTCATCAATGAGCTTGACCTCTCAGAAGCCTGCTTCTCGCAAATCGAACAACAGCAACTGAAAGAAATAATTTTACTACATAAACAAGCGTTTCTCAACGAAGATAGAAATATCGGACTCTTCCTAGGACCAATTGAACACTCCATTCCAATCATGCCAGGAAAAACACCATCATTCAAAATTACTTATCGTATACCACTCTCCCAACAAGAAGAAGTGGAGAAACAAATAGAAGAAATGCTACAACAAAGAATCATTGAACCATCAAACTCAATGACAACTAGTCCAGTAATTTTGGTGAAGAAGAAGGACAAAACTTACAGATTTGTAACGGACTTTCGAGCTCTGAATGCAATCACCCAGAAACAAGTATACGTCATATCAAACATACAGGACATCCTAGACTTGGCCGCTGGAGCAAGGATCTTCAGCAACTTTGATTTAGTATCTGGATTTTTCCAAATACCTCTTAAGAAAGAAGATCGTCATCTTACAGCTTTCACAACAACAAGTGGAACTTATCAATATTGTCGAATGCCGATGGGATTATGTGGATCACCCCATACTTTTCAAAACGCAGTACGATACCTGCAATCAATGGTTAAATGCAAGCTATTCGTATATCTAGATGATTTACTGTTAATCTCTGAATCTACGACAGCACATTTAAAAGATATTGAAGAAGTTTTGGAAGCAGTAACTCAAATAGGATTCAAAATAAAACTGAAGAAATGCGCATTCGCAAGAAAGGAAGTAAAATTTCTAGGATACATAGTTGGACAAGAAGGAATTAAACCGGACCCACATAAAATCAAGGCAATACAAGATTATCCCCAACCAAAATCAACAACAGGAGTAAGAGCTTTCATGGGAGTAGTAAACTACTTCAGAAGGTTCATAAAGAACGCTGCAGGAATAGCAACACCACTCTACAACCTCACTCGGAAAGACACTCCGTTCAAATGGACAGAAGAAGAAGAAATTGCTTTTAATACTTTGAAGAAAACATTGACTCAAGCACCTGTGTTACAAGCACCAATCCCGAAACGACCATATGTTATTGAAAGTGATGGAAGTATGATAGCAGTTGGCGCTGTACTACTTCAAGCGAAAGACGATCAAGAACCATTACACCCCATAGCTTTTGCTAGTCGGAAACTCAACAAAGCTGAAAGGAATTATCCACCAATAGAAGTAGAAGCATTAGCTCTTACATTCGCCGTTAAACAATTTCGCACCTACATACTAGGAACAGCAACCAAAATTATCACGGATCATAGACCACTTACTAGTTTAATGACTAGAAAAGATTTAATAGTTCGTTTAGCAAAATTTCAAATTGTTTTACAAGAATACGATATTGAAATTATCTACAGACCAGGAAAATTAAATAGTGTATGTGACGCATTATCACGATATTTTGAAGATGAAATCAACGAAGCAAAACCACCAGCAAAGAAGAAAAACGAAAGAAAAACGACGGAAGATACTATTCATCAGATAAACACCTTCACGAAATGGATAATCGCAATTCCGCTAATCAGACAAACATCAGAAGAAATTATATCAGCTATCGAAAAATACCTCTTCTATGTTTTTGGACCACCTGTCACTATCATCACAGACAATGGATCTAATTTTATTTCAAACGATTTCACCACTATGTGCAGTAATTTTGGAACTACACACCACACTACTATGCCGTATTACAAAAACGCTAACGGACAAGTAGAAAGATTACATCGGACGATCGAAGAAGCATTAACAGCCTACGTTAATGACGAACAAAACGATTGGGATAAGATACTTCCGAAGATTATTTTTACACTCAACAGATTACCAAACGCCACCACTAAAACATCACCATACGAATGTTTGTTTGGACAAGTAGCACGTCTACCCATTGACAAAAACTTGGAAACACCGGAAGAACAAAATACCACGGATCAGCTCAAAAACTTAAGAGATATTCAAGAAAAAGTCAAGGAAAAGATTGCCACCAATGAAGAAAGAATGAAGCAGAAATACGATCAAGCACATAGGACAAAAGAAAGAATATTAGATATAGGAGATCGAGTATTTGTACAAAGAGCGAACCCAAGCAACAAATTACAAATACGAAGAGATGGACCTTACCGGATAGTGACAATTGAAGGAAACAACATCAGCATAACGGACCAAGATGGAAATATTATAAAAGCTCACAAAAATAACATACGTTATTTTCCACCAGACGATAATCTTATATCAACAAGAAATAATGAAGAAGAGGAAGAAGAGGACCAAGACATAGCAAACGAAGAAGAAGAAGAAGAAGAAGCAAGTTGGAATAATCTGGATGAATGGGAACAAACCAATAATACGGAAAATAACAACAACTGTTACCCAACAGGCAGTCCAGATACTCTCGCGCAACTGTTACCTATCACAGGGAATAACAGAGGAGTAAACGAAGAAGAAATTGAACATAATTCAGAAACACCTGACGACCTTGCTACAGCAAGAAGAATAACAAATTCTAATATACAATTAGAAGATGAATCAACAACAATCGACAGAATTCAAGAGGACCTCAGACAGCTGACACCTTTCTCTCAAGAAGAAGGTTCTAATCAAAACGATATAGAAGATAATAACGCGAAAACATACGAAAAGCTACGAGATCAATTCAAGAATGAAAACAGAAAGGAGCTATTTGAGGACAGAAACAGAAACTCACCAGCAATCAAAAATTGGAACACTACACTTGCCGCAGCACTAGGAATAGGAAATGAAAACTCACGCCCGTATCATGTTAAACTACAACCCAAAAGAAAAACACAAGACGAAGAAATCAGAAATAATGGAGAATTGGAACTACATGGAAAAGCGGATCAAAGCAAAAAGCAGCAGAATAAATCTCCAACGCAAAACAAAGGAGAACAAGTACGAAACTTTTAATTAGCTAACAAAAATCGTAGAATTGTAAAAATAATTTTTCTTTCTTTCGTATAGTACATTAAACATAAGACATAGATCAAAAACCACCGAAATTCTAATTTCTATCCTTTAATTTTAACAAATTGTAACAATCACTGAAAAACAAACTATATAAAGAGAAAATTTTGATAGAGAAAAATTCAAAAACATTTTTACTCAAAATGACCTCCTCTCTCGCCAACGTCACACTCTCTACATTCCTCGCAACTCCAACACCACTGGTCCCTCTAGCGACCACTATTGAGCAAGAATGGATAGAGGTAGAAAACCTTCGCGAAGGTCTTCTACCTATCAACTGCATGAAGCCGAACTTAGGACCAATAATAAGCCTCCAAACGAGCAAATTGGAAAAGAAGACACAGCACATCCTATTTATGATGGAACTATTGGAGGAGAAAACCAAAAACTATAAGGAACACGATCTGAAGGAGCTTCGCCAGCATCAAAAGAAATGGACAGAAGGATGTTCTCTCAGCCAGAAAGAGAACAGAATCCGAAACATAATGCTGGGACAACCCGCCAGAACGCAGACCACAGCTGACATCTACAAAGCAATGCCGACGTGGACAACACAGATGACACAACAAGCTGTAGGAAATAGCGGAACCAAAGAAGAAGCATCGTGGATAGAGATAGGGCAAGACCTATCAGTAGTAATCGAAAAACTACTGACAAAAAGGACTACCAACACGTCCGCATCAAAAAGTAAGGCAAAAGCAGTTAGCCAAACCATCAGAACAATGGAGCTGCTTGGACTAGCATCAATGACGGAAATGATCCAGGAAATTGACCAACTGGCGGATTAAAGAAGAGAGGAAAGGTTTAAATCATTTATAAAATTCTATCTCTTAAAAAAATTTTTCTCTTTATCAATAGTTTGTTGAAAAATTTGCTTTATCTCATGCCATTTTTTTTTAATTTTTATTTTTCTCTCTTAATTATTATTTGCATATAACAGCTGAGGTCAGCTGACTTGTATCCGTTGGGGCATGTTACATACATATCTCAAAGGAAAGCAGCTGACCATGGCAGCTGCTATTATTAAACTAATGCAGATAGTTTTTAAGCAATTCTGAGAATATTCTAGATGCACTTTTTATAAACTTTGTAACAATTTGTGTAAACTGAGTAGGAGTTGTATGGATATATAAACCTGAGTCCTCAAGACTCAGGCATCTCATTATCTCATTATCTCATTATCTCATTATCTCATTATCTCATTATCTTACTTTCTCTTTATCTTCTTTATATTCTCTTTCTTAACTCTAGCTTAAATCTTTGTATAATTATATTATGATGCGAACAATAAACCTTTATATATTTGATCTCTTGTTTCTTATTTCACCTTACATTACACACTTATATTTAAAATCATACTCATCGTCTCATAATCTGTTTGGATATCTCAACTTGGAACCATTGAGAATCTAAATGGAACGTGATCACACGGTTTTTCCAAGAATACTCTTACTTAAACAAAGAAATTATTGTGAGAATAAATAACGTCAACAAATGAATAATATAGTCTTCCTATTAATTCAGGTGGCTTGGCTTTATTTAGAAAATGATAGTTTGAATGGAGCATCCGTTGTCATAAAAAACAAAACTAACGATCAGGATGAGATTCGAACTCACGCGGGGAAACCCCAATGGATTAGCAGTCCATCGCCTTAACCACTCGGCCACCTGATCACAGGGTTTTTCCAAGAATACTCTTACTTAAACAAAGAAATTATTGTGACAACAAGTATCGTCAGCAAACAAATAAGAAGGTCTACGTATTAAATCAGGTGGCTTGGCTTTATTTAGAAAATGATAGTTTGAATGGAGCATCCGTTGTCATAAAAAACAAAACTAACGATCAGGATGAGATTCGAACTCACGCGGGGAAACCCCAATGGATTAGCAGTCCATCGCCTTAACCACTCGGCCACCTGATCACAGGGTTTTTCCAAGAATACTCTTACATAAACAAAGAAATTATTGTGAGAATAAATAACGTCAACAAATGAATAATATAGTCTTCCTATTAATTCAGGTGGCTTGGCTTTATTTAGAAAATGATAGTTTGAATGGAGCATCCGTTGTCATAAAAAACAAAACTAACGATCAGGATGAGATTCGAACTCACGCGGGGAAACCCCAATGGATTAGCAGTCCATCGCCTTAACCACTCGGCCACCTGATCACAGGGTTTTTCCAAGAATACTCTTACTTAAACAAAGAAATTATTGTGACAACAAGTATCGTCAGCAAACAAATAAGAAGGTCTACGTATTAAATCAGGTGGCTTGGCTTTATTTAGAAAATGATAGTTTGAATGGAGCATCCGTTGTCATAAAAAACAAAACTAACGATCAGGATGAGATTCGAACTCACGCGGGGAAACCCCAATGGATTAGCAGTCCATCGCCTTAACCACTCGGCCACCTGATCACAGGGTTTTTCCAAGAATACTCTTACATAAACAAAGAAATTATTGTGAGAATAAATAACGTCAACAAATGAATAATATAGTCTTCCTATTAAATCAGGTTGTCGCGATAAGCGAGTAGGTTTTGTTTTTGTTATCTCTATCTCTCTCTCTATATATATACCTCTCTCTATCTCTCTCTCTCTCTCTCTCTCTCTCTCTCTCTCTCTCTCTCTCTCTCTCTCTCTCTCTATTTATCTCCTTCCTTTGTAACTAGATCAAAACACATATGCATAACATATGTGTTAACATGTGGTATAAGTAACAGTTTATTTCAGACGACCGCCCATCAACGGAGGACAGTCTTACATTTTCAACGTTCGCAGTCAGTGATTCTATTCCGTGCTTGTCTTGTTAATTCATCAATAAACCTTTTTCTACATATTCGCTTTGTGTTTTACTTCCAACCATACTATACACTTGTGGTATAACGCCACAAATTGGTGCATCGGCTAGTTTAGATCTTAGCCGCTTTAAGTCCCGCGTGGCAGGTGAGATACAACTCGAACCAAGCGTGTTTGAGCAAAAAACATACTTAATAAAAATCGTGGCGATCATAAGTCCACGTCAAGTCACACCAAACAGACTTGAACAATAAGCAAACTCTGAAATTAGAAACAGAGGTTTCAATTTCCTTACGTTCACATATACTGTGATCACCAAACAAACAAAGAAAAAAGAAAACAAAAAAGGAATATAAGCATTATTCCTACATCTACAACAAAAATGTCACTCCTTTTTGTCAATCATATCAAACAATCTAACCAGTTTCTTGGAGAACTGCTTACACGATACGAGATGGAAGTGAAGGACCTTCCTGGTATTCTGGTAGATTGCGACTTCCACACTGAGGAAGAAGAGGAAACCCTCTCTTGCCTTATCATTCGCTGGACAAAAGTCCAACACCAATTCAAAGAATCGTTGAAAAATCATCAAGATAACGAGAAAAAATTCCAAAAATTTTACGAAGCATCAGACAAAACGCTTCGTAAAGCATTAGACGAACAGTACATCGCCTTCACATCCGATGAAGACTTTGAACCCAACATTAAAAAGGTTCAAAACGCCATTATTGAGCTTGACGAACACATCATGAAAGCCGAACGCATACTTAGAAAGCTGAGAAAAACGCTTCATAAGAATGAATCTGAGCACAACAGCAATTGCTCAACAGAAAACAATGAAACAGAAAACAAATCGAATGATCAATTTCTGGAAATTATCAAGTCATTCCTACACATCCAACAAACTAGCATCCAAAAACCAGCGATGTCGCTACCTACATTTGATGGCAAACCAGAGAACTTCAAATCATTCTGGGGCCGTTTTGATAGACTTGTTCATGATAATGAACAGTTTACAACCTTAGAAAAGGTAAACCTACTCTGTGAAAGCCTCAAAGGCGATTCACAAATAGCAATCAGAGGAATAGAACCCTCTGCTCAAAATTATGAGCTCATGCGTGAAGCATTAGTTTCTGAATTTGGAGACTATTCGTCGGATATCAACTCTCTTTTAACACAACTACGTAATTTGAGATTTGCAAGCAATAATGCAAAATCATGTAAAGAAACATTTGGGGAAACCAAGGCACTTATCAGGCAAATTGAAGCAGCCGGAGCTACAGTATCCCGCGAAATGTGTACCGCGATGATTCTCAACAAATTCCCATACCACATCGTGGAAGACATTCTAATTTATCCAAACAACTACCATTCCACTAAAGAAATGCTGACAGCTGTAGACCACAAAATCTATTCCTTTTTTCTAAGAACAAACAAGAAATAGTCATGAACAAAAGTTTCGAAATCACAAAGAGAATGTCACATCTGTAGCACATAAAGAAAACTCCGTAGAACAACGGAAAACCCAAACTTGGCCATGTGTTTTCTGCGACTCATCCGAGCATCGTTTTTATCAATGCACCACATTTGAAACACCAGAGAAAAGAAGGTACCGCATTCGCGGAAAGGCCATCTGTTGGATCTGCTTTTCCGATAAACACAAAAGTTCGGAATGCAGAAAACAAAAATGTCGCAATTGCCAAGGAGATCATAATTCCGCCTTGTGCTCACAAGGAAGAAAAAATGTACAAAATATCCAAAAAGATAAAGAAACTCCCACAATTAAAACAGATCAGGCTTTACTGATCACCACAGAAGAATTATTGAATAAAAAAACAACAGAATATAAACAAGAATCTGACACTAATAATCGAATCCCTACTGAGGCACTTAATGCACCAGTATCGCTTAATCACATTGCGGACACACATAATATTGAAGAAAGTCAAGTAATATTACGAACAGCAATGGCGAACATATACAACCACAATAGTAAAAAATATGAGCAAGTACGCATGCTCATAGATGAAGGATCCATGAGATCTTTTATATCCAAGGACCTATCTACAAGATTAGGACTGCCCATTCTTGGTTCTCAGAAGAGAACCTTTTACGGCATTGGAGCATTATCAGAAACACATGAGGTTGAAGATGTTAAGGTAATTATTGGAACCTCAAGTGGATCCCTTATCGTAACAAAACTGTTCACAAAACCCATGTTAACCACACCTATACGGTGTCCTAAACTATCTAATGAAGACTTAAAATTCATACAAAGAAGAAAAATTAAATTAGCCAATCCAAAAACAAACGGAGAATCATTTACTCCGGATATACTGATAGGTATGGATAGATACAAACTATTCATGCACTTAAACGAAGAAACCGAACTCCCCTCACGTATGAGATTGAAAAACTCGGTATTCGGCCACATGATACATGGGGAAGCTCCTCTTCCCGATAATAATACACAACAAGAAGTAATATTATGCTCTACATTAGAAGAGATAACAAAAGAAACCTCTCATAAAGAACTCCTCACTAATCTGTTTGAACTGGATTCTATCGGCATCAATACAGAAAACGCCAACGCAGACCGCACTATTGATTACTATGAAGAATACTCAAAAGATATAAAAATTGAGAACAACCGTATTATTGCACCGTTCCCGTTAAAAAATAACTTCAAAAATCTTAAAAACAACAAAATGCCCGCGTACCATAGATTCGTATCCCTATGGCGAAAGTTACTGCACAATCCAGAAATGCTCTCACACTATACTACAACCATTGAAAGTTACCTCAAAGATAACATTGTCAAACAAATTCCCAACAATCACCAGGAGCCTTTAGAGTTTTATATGCCCCACCATGGGGTTTGGAAGCCCAGCAAGGCTAACCCTCTCAGAATCGTTTTTGACGCCTCCGCTAAACAGAAGGATAGCCCATCGTTGAATGAGATAATACACACAGGACGATCATTTATCACATATATACACGACATCATGATCTCCTGCAGAACAAGACCAATAATAATAACATGCGATATTAAAGCCGCATTTCTACAAGTACAATTGACAGAAAATCACAAGAATTTATGCAAATTCTTTTGGATAAAAAACAAAGAATACCCAATATCACACAATAATATCATAACCCTTCGATTCAACAGATTACCATTCGGTATCACTGCATCCCCCAGCGTATTGAACATGGGCATAAAATGGTTCTTAGAATCAAAAGTAGACAACCCATTAGCTATGGAAATCCTGCACAACTTATACGTCGACAATATCATTCTTACAGCAAATACAACCGAAGAAGCTATAAAGAAATGTAAAGAAACCCAAACACTATTCTCAGAAATAAACATGCATGTTCGCGAATTCTTGTCAAACGATGAACAAGTAATACAGAACCTTCCTGAAGAAGACAGATATCCGAACATGACAACCAAAATACTTGGGATATCATTTAATAAAGAAAACGACTCTTTCATTATCCCAATAAAAATAACAACGACTCACACAAGTTACACCAAGAGAATTCTACTCAGTCAGTTGCATTCAATATTTGATCCCATTGGATTATCAGCACCAATACTGTTACCCCTCAAACTTATCTTGCGAGAAATCATTAACACAAAATTATCATGGGACCAACCCATTGACTCAAACAGTATCAAGCAATGGGAACAACATATTACTCAGATTAACAATAAGCAATTAACCATGAACAGATATTTTAAGTTTTCTGAACATGAAACACAGTTATGGGTCTTCGCTGACGCAAGCAACCAAGCCATGGCCGCTTGTTCATATTTCCAAACAAATGAGAAGATTAGTTCTCTGCTAAACGGGAAATCACGCATAGCACCCAAAAATAAAACTACAATTCCACGATTAGAGTTACTAGCCATTCGTTTAGCTGTACGAATGGCATTATCTATCGTCACCATATGTCCGAAAATAGCAAAAGTTAACATTGTGAGCGATAGCAACATCGCACTATCATGGATTGTCTCACAAAAATCTCTCCCACTGTTCATTAATAATCAAACAAATACTATAAAGAAACAGCTCAAGCAAATCGAACAAATATGTTGCAATATAGAACTATATCACGTACAAACCTCGTTCAACACAGCAGACATCGGATCTCGAGGTGCAGACATGGACAAACTACAAGTTTCCGACTGGATTGAAGGCCCACATTGGTTAACTAAACTTTCCGTGCATAACCCTCTGACATCACTCGGCTCACCTAACAACTCGAGCAGGAATAACGCAGAATTAAAATCGGAGCATCACAATGTTGTCCACATAATCATAGACAATCCTCCAACCCATGATATTTGGAACATTCGTGAAAACTATGATGACGTGATCAAAACAATGACAACCGTAGGGAAATTATTCAAGAAATGGTTTTTCACAGTCCATCCTAACGACGCCAACAAGTTGCAAAAAATAAAACATCTCACATCAACAGACACGCACACTGTTGAAGACATCAACATTATTGAAAAAATTTTGATCAGTAACAGTCAATCTAATATGAGCCTTGATGACTTACAGCAAAGACATATAAATCTAAAATTCTTCAAAGATACATGGGATATTTATCGCGTAAGAAGCCGTTTACAAAATACTCTTCTTCCCGAAGAGACGAAAAACCCTATATTCCTTCTTAAAACAAACCCCATAGTTAAAAAACTGATCAACAAAATACACAAAGACAATAATCATCAAGGCAAACATTTTACGCTTATTCAATTGAGACAAAAATTCTACATACCAAAAATAACCGGAGTCATCAGACAAACATTGAAAAACTGTGTGACATGTAAAAGATTTCAATCACACCCTTATGAATTACCAGATATGCCATCGCTACCAAAAGATAGAACGATTCTTACAAGAGCATTCTTTTCAACAGGGTGTGATCTTATGGGCCCCTTCACCCTTCGAAATGGGTCTAAAGTCCATATCTGTCTGTTTACATGCATGACAACTAGAGCAATTCACTTAGAGGTAGTCACCAATCAATCCACAGTTGCTTTTATGAATGCATTCACTAGATTTATATCACGCAGAGGTACTCCAGAAATTATGCGTAGTGACTGCGCAGGAAACTTTATATTGAGCTCAAAAATATTAGAAACCCTTGAAAAAACATCGGATTACAACGAAAGAAGCTTACTAAACACACTAGCACAACAAAAAATTAAATGGATATACAACACTCCATTATCACCCTGGAAAGGTGGATGTTGGGAACGTTTAGTAGGTGTAACCAAAGCTTCACTCAAAAAATGTTTCATTCCTAGTCGAATGTCCCTGGATGACTTACACACAGCCATTGTAAAAATAGAAGCTATAATTAATACACGCCCACTCACCCATCCACACCCAGATAATTTAGATACTCTACCCATAAGGCCAATTGACTTTTTAACATCAGCCATAAAGTTTTCATTACCTGAAAACAACGCGGATACTCATATATTTGATATCCATAGCGATATTCAAACGATTCAATCAACAGAGCAAGCGCTAGAAGCGCTTCAATTATCAGAAGACTCAGCATCTAAATTTTGGAAACGATTTCAAGAAGAATATCTAACAAGCTTAAAAGATATATTTAAGCATAAACACCATAGAAAGAATCACACAAACATCTTCCCCCAACCAGATGAAATAGTATTGATACAAAACGACATGTTGCCACGAGGAACATGGAAACTAGGTCGCATCATTGAAACAATCACTAGTTCAGATGGCAACATACGTTCAGCAAAAGTTGCAACAAGCAACGGAAACATAATTATTCGATCCATCAATCAGCTCTATCCACTATAGATAAGATGCAACACTAACAGCAACAAAATCATAGAAGACAACTCACACATAGTTCAAGAAAATAATAGCTCAACAGATAGAACCCCACATACTGATATTAGTAGAGAGCCGTGCAAAATTTACTAACCACGCCCCCAAACAGCTGTCAAAAACATACTTTTGGGGGCGTCAGCTGCTAAAAACATACTTTTGGGGAGCGTCAGCTGTCAAAAACATATTTTTGAGCGTCAGCTGTTAAAATCATATTTTGGGATCATGGTTCATGGATTTTCCTTTTTTAAATATAAAAGTCATGATTTAAAGCATGATTTTTTTTTTTTTTGATTTTTTTTTTTAAAAATTTTTTTTTTTATAAATCAAATTTAAATATGCTTTTTCAAATGTATGTATATATTTTCAATTATTTTTAAATATATTAAGTAAAAATAAAAATCTTAATTTTAAATATTTAAATTATATTTAAATTTTATATATATATAAATTTTATTTAAACTTTAATTATTTAAATTATATTTAAATTTTATATATATAAATTATATTTAAACTTTAAATTTTATATATAAATTATATTTAAATTTTAAATATATAAATTTGTTTTTAAATTTTATTTATTTCTTTATTATATTTATTAATAATGTTTGTTTACTTATTTTGTTTATTTTTTATTGTATTGTGTTTGTACTATTTTATTTGTATTTTTAAAGATCAATAAAATTTTTGCATGTAGATAATTTTGTTCACCGTACTTGTTACGGGTAGTTCAATGGAACACATATCGAAGGTTAATTCGATAAGAACGATATGAAATACAAAATTCAATGGAACACATATCGAAGGTTAATTCGATAAGAACGATATGAAATACCAAAATTTAATGGAACACATATCGAAAGTTAATTCGATAAGAACGACATTAAATTATTAATTTTTGAAATTACAAATTGTTATTAATTATATTTATTCTAACAAGTAAAGGTTTCAAATTATAATAAAAGATTAGTTTTAAACTTTATTTTACTAATATAACAATACAATAACTAAATAGAGCACACATTGAAGGTAAATACAATAAGATTAACAAACAGTTGCGCTGACCTCAATGAAACGCATAAAGTTAATTTAATAAGAACTAATAACAAAAATTAATCCGACGGGGACAATAAAAACAGATGTATTCAATAAGCTTATTTATTTTAAAGTTTATCGCAACTGCTAGTTTTGACAGCTGTACCCAAATCCATGTTACATAACAAATTACAATGCCAACAGCAATGTGTAGACTGATGTATTCATTATATCAAGGTACAATGGCTGCTAATAGGTTGTGTCTTTTTGATTATTTGTTTGTAAACTTTTTCTTTTTTTAGTTATAAACGTTTATGTGAAGAGCTAGGATTTGATTATGAAGAAATCAATCAGCTCAGGTAATTTAACAATATTTTGAATCTTTATATATATTTTGTTTTTTAGTAAACGTATAAAGTTTACCGAGGCTGGTGGGATCGAGCTCTGTGAGCCCACATCACCCACTTTTAACAGTGGGCCCTCATCATCAAGGGTTATTGAAGTAATAACCTTGGATGACAGTGATGAGTAAGCGATATTAAAAATTATAACAATTAGTTTTTTCTTTTTAAGCGAATGGGATCCTGCTACCCCATCAACCAGTGGAGGACAAGTCGGATATGGAGCGGCATTCAACGATGTCTGTAAAATAGAGGTGCGATCTTTTATTTACATATCATTTCATAATATATCTTTTGAAACATGAAATTTTCTCTTGCTCCAATTGCATATTTTGAAAACATTTTGAAATTTATTTCTCTTTTTCAATTGCTCTCTCTCTCATCTTTACATTTCATCTCAATCTATATCTTTTTTCAAACAAATTGCAAGTATTTTGAAATTTACATATTCATTCTTTTGAACAACATTCATTTTAAAATCTTTACATTTCATCTCACTATCTATCTATCTTTCCTCATCTATCTTTCTTTCAACCAATTTTGAATTCTTACAAATTATAAATATTTCAAACATTTTGAACTAGTAAAATAATAAAACACAATCTTGACCTTTTCATTTATTTTTTAACATTAACAAATGTTTATAAAAGTTTTTTCAAAGTTGAAAAAAAAAAAAAAACTTTATATTTAAAAATCAAATGCCATTTATTTTTAAACATTAATAAAAATAATTTAAAGAAAAGTAAATTTATAAAAAGTTATAAACAAAAATTATTTATATTTAAACTAAAAGCGTATAACCATTATAAAAAGTGTGTATTATAGTGGTCACACCGACGCATAAAACGAACTGGTCGGTTCACCAACGTGGTCGTTAGATCGCTCACGTTCCCACATTTGGAAGCCATTGATGAGCCAATGCATGTTGTCATGCCGCGGCTATTTAATGAGTTTCTTGATCGGTGCCTTGCTGAAAGTGGTGTGCCAGATAAACAAAAAGCACTATTTTGTTTATCAATAGAGCACCCATCCTTTGAAAAGGGATCCATATTTATGGATTTCCGTAGAAGGGAGCATTTGGATGGCGTTGCCATCATGAATGCCATCAGCAAGGTACAGCAATCAAAGCGAGAGGCTGTAATTAGCCAGGCAATGAACATTGAAATGTATGTGTTTGATGAGAGACCAGTGCAGCCAAGCCTGATGCCTGGTGAAGGTAGAGTTGGTTTCTATTTTGATGCCGAACTCAAGATACCTGGCACAATTGAGAACACTGATACACATTGCCTGGCTAGAGCAGCAGTTGTGGGAATGTGGAGAGCCGATGAAGAGGCAGCAGAAGATGTTGTTGAGAAGCGGAGGATTCAAAATCTTCGTCGCAACTACATCTTGTTGCCAAATCAACCACATCATATCAATTTATTGAATAGGTGTGGTATTTCTGTACATTTACCAAATTATAATTTGAACCATTTAAATATTATTGCAAGTTGTAATACAGACTATAAGTTTGTAGTATACGCTAGGCCACCTGGACAGCGTATGTACGCTATTCAGCGTATCTTTAATGAAACGGCTAGCAAAGTGGTAACACTAGGCTACCGAAATAATCATTATGACTGTATTACAACTTGTAGTAGATCACAGATTTTTGATGGTATTATATGCCAACACTGTAAATTATCTTACAAAACAGTGTTGCATAGATGTAAAGCCAAGTGTAAGAAATGCCACACCTTAAAATGTAATTCGATGGAAAATGTGGTTGAGAGTAGCATAAGATGTGATAGTTGTAGAGTTTTGTTCAAAACTCGTCAATGCTTTGACAGGCATATTAGAAAAACATGTCGAATGTTTAAGGTAATTTAAAAAATATATATAAAATTTTACAAGACTAAATTCAGACATGTGAAAACTGTGATCATTATCACAGAGTACGTGCTGATAGACCGCACAATTGCAATGAGAAATTTTGCAAAAAGTGTGGGCAAACAAAGCCTGAAGATCATTCTTGTTGTTGGGTACCACCTAACGACAAGAAGAAGGATCAGTTAAAAAAGAGGCAAGAAAAATACAAGGTTTGTATTTTACATCTTTACAAGTGTAATGCTTACTTGTTTAAGATTATATTCTATGACTTTGAAACGGTTGTGTTAAAAAACGGTACAAATGTTCATGAATATGCAGATGAACAATGGCCCAATATGGTTGTGTATAATAAATTTTGTGAAAGTTGTATAGATGCCAACTCATGTGAAAAATGCACAACCAAGGAGGGCCATTTTGGGTACCAACAAGGTGATAGTGAATGGTCTGTAACAGATCGTTTCCTTGATTGGTTACTCAACTCTGTTGAGAATGATAATGCAATTTTGATTGCGCATAATGGTTCACGCTTTGACATACATTTCTTGGTGTCTAGGCTGATAAACCGTGGTATATATCCTGATCCAATTTTAAATGGGACCAAGATTATAAGCATGGTTGTCAAGCCTTTAAGAGGTCAAAAATTTAACCATTTATATTTTAAAGATAGTTATTTATTAGTGCCTTTACCCTTATCAGCGTTACCCAAGGCATTTGGTGTACCTGATATGAGTAAAGGACAGTTTCCTTACCTCTTTAACCATCCAATAAATTATGGCAAAGTGTTACCATCTTTACCACCAAAACAGTACTATTGTACTGCTAGAATGAAAGCAGAAGACCTAGCTTCATTCAATATTTGGTATGAAGAGCGTAATCAAAGAGCGTTTGATTTTGATGAAGAGCTTTTGGAATATTGTAGGACAGATGTCCGTATTTTAACCAACTGTATGAAAGTTTACATGAAGTTGGCAACCGCCACCACTGGCTGGAACCCTGTCATACAATGTATGACATTTGCCAGTTTCTCTTTATTCCAGGCAAGTTTTTTAAAATACAAGCATTTTCAAAACTATTATATTACAGTTGAAAATGAACCACATTAAAGAGAACCAAGTGGGTATTCTGCCCGAGACTGGTTATTATGCCGGTCAAAAGCAGAGTATAATAGCCATAAAGTATATAAAATGGCTAGAACAAGGACTGGGCCGCCCATTAATGCATAAGCTTAATGGTGGTGAATTTGCAGTGAGAGTAGATGGTCATCGCTATCTACTCGATGCTTATGACCCCGTTGCCAATCATGGCTATGAGGTGAGTAATTTGTAATAAATGTGAAAAATGCAAATTTTTGTAGATTAATGGTTGCATTTACCATGGTTGCCCCCAGTGCACCAACAAGAGCGCTATAGCACCAGGCAGAAATGGTGAAACAATGGAAGAGGTAATTGTGACTTTTTTAATCATTTTAATTTTTAAAATTTAGGTTTATGATAAAACCATGAAAAGGCTTGAAGCAATTCAAAGCCAGGGCATTAGTGTTACCACAGTGTGGGAGCACGAAATTAATGCTCAAATTTCGGCCAATGAAGAAATGGCGAAATTTATGCGTGAAACAAATGTTGTTACACGCTTGGCACCTAGAGATGCCTTTACCGGTGGCCGCACCCAGACATATAAGCTTTTGGCACAAGCTTCGGATAGATACTCGCTCGAGTATGTGGACTTTTGTTCACTATATCCATATGTCACAGCCTTTGATGCCTACTACCCTGTAGGTAATCCCAAAGTTATTACTGAGGGTTTCAAAAGCTTTGAGACATGTTGCCCATACAAGGGGCTAGTAAAATGTGACGTGCTTGCACCCACAAATTTTCTGTACCCTGTATTAGGCACACGTATTGGCGGTAAACTAATTTTTACAAACTGCCGCACTTGTGCAGTCAAAAGTAAAAATGTAACATGTGAGCACCAGAATGATGTAAATGCTAGAAAGCTGCATCTAACTGTGACACATGTTGAGCTCGAGTGTGCCATACAACGTGGCTATAAAGTGCTTAATGTGCATGAGGTGTGGCACTGGGAAGAATGGCAACAAGGCGGCCTGTTTAAAGAATTTGTACAAAAGTACATAAAAATTAAACAAGAGGCGTCGGGCTGGCCAAAGCCAAACATGACAGAGGAAGAAAAGGTATGTTTTAATAAAAGTATCACATTAAATAGAATTTTACAGGTGATTTATCTCCAAGAGCACGAGGAGAACACTGGTGTTGCTCTGGAGAGCAATAAAATTGAAAAGAATGCTGCCATGCGTAGCATTGCCAAACTGCAGCTAAATAGGTTTGTAAACTTTTTAAAACAATACATTACAAATTTGCTTATAGTGTCTGGGGTAAAATGGGTCAAAGACCAGATAAAGCCCAAACCAAGATTATTGGTGTTGAGGACCCAGAAATTGGTAGGATCATTACTGATCCTGCAAGGGAACTCACCGGGTTCAAAATTGTGGATAATGTTGCGTACTGCACAACAGTACCAGAGGATTCACATTTGGCACCACCGCCTTTTACAAATGTAGCTATTGCGGCCTATACAACCGCTCATGCAAGGCTACTATTGTATAAGGCAATGGAGAAAATTGGAAAGAATTTGGTGTATACAGGTAATTTTATACTTTGTATTCAATTTAAACTTACATTATTTAGACACGGATTCTCTAATTTATCAAAGATGCCTAGATGAGCCAGATCCAATTGAGGATATGAAGGGTGAATGGTTAGGTAAACTAACCTCTGAAATACCCGATGGTTGGTCAATGACCAAGTTTGTGTCACCAGCGGCGAAAGTTTATAGTTATAAACTTGTAAATGCAGCTGGTGATGTAAAATATGTAACAAAGGCAAAGGGAGTGGTAAGTACGAGCTTTGACTTTTCAAATAATTTTATAATTTTCAGACGTTGGACCACACGGCAGCGTCAGTGGTAAACTTTGAAAGTATGGAGCGACTGGTTCGCGGACTCGTTATGGATGGAGAAAAATTGGTTTTAAAAACCAATACGACATTGTTAAAGAGGCAACTCGGTGCCATATCCACAATGGATATGACAAAAAGTACTAGAGTTGTAATGGATAAACTTTGTTATCTACAAGATTATAGTACTTTACCCTACGGTTATTGTGAATAATATATTTGAATTTATAAATTTTTATCTTGTATATATTTGTATTTATAAAATTTTATCATTGTACATGTATTTATTTTTAAAAATAGTTGTATTAATAAATTTTATTCTTAAATCTTTTAAAGAATTTTATTACATACATTACAAACTGGTATCAATATATGGAGCACGATTGTTGTCAATGGAAAGAATAGAGTCATACTCTGCATAAACAATTGCATATAAGCCCTCTTGCGGCGTTTGTTGACCAAATTCCAATTTCAAGGCTACATTACCTTGTCGTATAACATCAAATAACTCTGACGAATGCACAGTAGGAGAAATATCAAATACAAAAAATGTGAAACCAGCTTTATACATTGCTGGTGTAATACCATTGGATGAATCTGTACGACCAAGTCCCAAACCTTCCAGCATGTCAATATATGCTGTGGCATAGGAAGATCGCCATTCTAAATTATAAGGACGGGTAGGTATTACCCTATTGTTGAGCGTCAAGTATATATTTTTCAAATCAAACGGTTTAAAGTTGAATGGCGAATGTTTAAAAGTACCATTATAGGCGTGTGCGCCAACAAGACCTACTACAACACGTTTTGGTGTGTGAGACGTGAATAATATATTATTAGGTGAATCCAAGCGGCCTCCTTCTATGAAATAAGAGCGCATTTTCACTGATGTCATGGGGTAGTGTATTCGATCCTTTGCGAGTTTATCTTCTATAGCCATAGCTAATCCAGCGTTTAGATCAAACTCTTGAATGAGCAAATGTACATCGCTGATATCTACTTTCAAATTTGGAAACTCCTCCTTTAATGTAGTATCCTTGTTTTCATTATTCCAGCCTAGAGTGTCAATTAAAAAGTTATCACGGTTTGGATATGCAGTTAGCTCCATTTTTGAATAGTTTACAAACAGTCGCTCTTGATTAAATAGGTCGATACTGACGGGAGCAGCCATCTCACACAATATGCCATTTTTTACAAGTGCTTGACGCGTTCTAAATCCAGCACTGGATGCATTATCTATATATCTATCAGCATAATAGCCTGATATGGCAAGTTTGCTCTCTTTAACATCGTTGCTATACATTAAAATATTCTCGATATATGTTTTATAGGCATGATTCACGGTAGAGTCATACACGCTAACATCACCAATTTTCAAATGATACGAATGTATTAAACTGGCAGCAAATTGTTGACATGGTGCAAAAACAAGGTTGTCTGGTACTGGATCACCGTTTGTGGTTACAATTTTAAATTTTACATTCAACCAACATCTTCTCAGATTGAGGAATGATTTGGAATTTTGAGCTATAACAAATTCCCATGGTCCTTGAGGAAGAAACGTATTTTTCAAAGGGACTTGTACAGTACGAGTAGACTCTACACCTAATGCCGACGCTGGTATATCACCATAGTTGATATTAGGTAAAAGGGCTTGTGCTGATTTTGAATCTATCAATTTAGCCATTTAAATGTGAAACGACCGCTCACGAGTGATGCACAACCGCTTATGAGGTTTTGTGGTTTTGCGTCGTCGCCGTTTGCCCAAGCCGGTAAGATCTCGTATAGCTTGCCGGCCGGCTGTTTTAAGAGTTTCCTTGATATTATCGCCTTTCAGCACCCCATCGACAATTTCATTACCAGTTTTCAGCAACTGTCCGCCAAGAGGTGAATTTACAACTGGACTTTTGCTTACAGCACTGGATAAGGCGTTTCTTCCGGCATTGATGAGATTTTGGGCTATAGGTGATTGAATGATGCGTGGTAGAAATGATGCCAAAGTTGCCAAAATACCACCCAAACCATGACCCCTCTGCATTCCACGTTGAAACATCATTCCGCTAAATGGGGCGCCACCCATTTGTTGATTTAAAAGTGTTGTCCATTGAATAGAGTTGACATCCAAAAGGAGGTGCGGCATATCGAACCGCACGCGCGCAATACAAAAGTTACACTAGATCATTCTACTAAAATGTATTCGTCTGAAATAGTATCACTATTGCAATCTGTCCCCAGCACTCGGAAACTATTCCTCGGTGTATATAGCGCTGATACTCTACCCAAAACGCGTCGTAAAAACTTTGCACTTGTCGTAAATACTGACACACATGATAAGCCAGGCACACATTGGCAGGTCATTTTTGTCCGTAACAAGCAAGCCTATTTTTTCTGTAGCTTGGGATATAAAATGAACAAGTACATTCAAAATTATCTGGCCAAATATAAAAAGGTAAAAATTAATACTTGCAAACCACAACGTTTAATTGAATACACTTGTGGTGGCTATGTGGTATTTGTAATACTAATGTTGTCGGCTGGTAATTCATTTGAAAGCATTTGTTCATTTTTTAAACTATTGAAAAATGATGATGTCTTTATTAAAGCGTTTATGCATAAAGTATTCGACTATAAATTGGCTACTATATAAGAAATTTGTCATTAATAACCTGCTACATTACGTGGTCAGTTATGAATATTCCTTGTCACTGTGAATTATGTGTCAAATACACGTTGGAGCAATCTAAACCAGCGCCTTTATACAGGAGAATGTTGAAATGTATTTCAGTGCCATTTATTAAAGGTATAGCATTGGGATTGGGCTTTTGTACAACACTAGTCATATTATTGCTCATTATATAAAAGTGGGTTGATTGCGTGTGGTCGTTTTTCATTTTCCTCTAATGGAACTTTTATGTAACAAATATTGTGGTACATGCAAGGAAATATTTTCTTCAACCAAGCATTTTAGTGATCACGTTTTGAAAAGACATGCAGGGATTCAACCCATATGTAACAATTATATCAGCAATGCTGACTTTATTCAAAAATATGGACATTTGGATGGTGTTCGTAGACGTTTGTGCCCTCATTGTAGTGAAACTTTTGGAACAAGATTCAATTGTGAGCGTCATATTCGGCGTATTCATAATAATAATGGAACGAATGGTGAAGATGGTGATGGAAATGATACCAGCAAACCCTTTGAAAAAGCTGAGGAGTTTGTACATTCAACCCAATCAAAAAGATGCCGCAGCAATAGTGACGGAGAACATTCACAACACGAGCCGAGCGACAAACAAAACTGCCCTAAACTATCTTTTAAACCTTCGAAAATAAAAATGTGGTATTGTATAACTGTTGAATAAAACGTTTATTTCATATTTTTAACATGTAATGTAACAACAGTAGAACCATAATTAAATTGCATAGGACGACCAAATTCATCTAAAATTTCAATACGTATGGTATCGAGTGTTTGTCTAGTGATTGGTACATAACGAATAGGATTAAATGTTTTGGCAATCATTTTACCAAATTCAGTAGGAGGTGGTACAGGTAAACATGCAAGTAAATTAGCTTTCACATTACCAAGAATGGAATATTCTACAATATCACAATATATATACATTGTATTAATGTTATTTGAAAAATCAATGGGACGCCTGGCTATTATTGTATCGTTGATGTTTTTATTTTCAAAACCAAGAAAATATGCAAAATCATCACCAAGCGTTGCATTCATTAATAGTCGCTTGCTTGTTACAAACTCTATGCGCTGCAATGTTTTGTTAAACTGAAATGTGGCGTCCGCGAGCATTTCCTCCACTAGCTTAGCCTCAGCCTGGCGATTATTATACCATTTTTTTACATCTTCATCTTTATCTATTAAACTTTTTATACGTGCTTCTTCCTCAGCTCCAAGAGGCTTTGTATTGTTGGCGATAAATGATTCTCTTCCAGCATTGATTCCGCGTATTATTTCATCACCATTTGCATAGTTGCCTTTAGGCAAGTGTAGAATAAATTTTCTATTGGAAAAACGTAGTGTATAAGATAAATCTTTTTGAACATTTAATATAGAACAAGGAAAAATGATGTCTGTCAGCCCAATACAATATTTATTATTGCGTAGCCTTAGTGTTTCAGGTAATCTGGTAAGAAACACTGATGATGTATTACTTTTTTCAGAGTCAACTGATGATGGAAGAGTAATGTAAAAATCATCCATGACAAACCACCACTTGATACGTGTACACTATTGCAAATGAAATCATTTGCATTTTAGGTACATTTACGAGTGGTTGATTATGGTTTTCAGCTTCAAACTACCCAGTCAGACAACTGTAATAGGTGCTACCCAATGCGGTAAAACAACCCTCATAAAGCACATATGTGAAAATACTGAAAAGTTTTTCAACGTCCCCATTGATAGAATATTCTGGTTTAGTCAATGTGGGTCATCGTCAGGTGTACCAATAAATGATGAGCGTTTAATAATTATTCAAGGGCCTCCTGATCCTGATTTGATAAAAGAACAAAAGGGAGTAAATACTATACTAGTGCTGGATGATTTGATGAACTTTTTTTCATCGAATAAAGCAGCAAAGGAATTACTCAACAACATTTTTACAGTATGGGCTCATCACTGGAATTTGGCAGTGTTTAATCTTGTGCAAGCGGCATTTCAACTGGACAGGACCAGTCGAATCAATAGTACATATATAATACTGATGAAAAGTCATTCAGATATATTACAAATACGTAATTGTCTGCAGCAATTATTTGGGCCACGTTTCAAAAATGCTCTAGAGGCGTATGATGATGCAATGTCTACTCCCTATAGTCATTTACTGATTGACAATCATCCTTTAACAAGTGAGAAGCAGCGTATACTATCTGATATAACAGCGGAGAACCCTATTGTTTATGTTGCCAGAAATGTGTTTAGTGTTTAAAGTGCTTGTTCAATGAGTGGTCGTATTTTGTCAAATTTCAACTTTTTGTCTTCTTGCGCCAAAACTCCTTGTTCTGTTTCCTCATTTTCTTTTGCACAAATTGAAATTATTGTTGAAATTGTATTTAATATTGTGAAAAATAATAATTTTCTTTTAACTAACAAGGAATATAAAACCCTCTTGCCCATATCTTCATTATTACGTCAAATAGCTTTGATACGCACACCGGAAAAGGCTAAATCATTATTGGCAACGCTTTCACACAAACAATTGAAAACAATAGTTACATGTGGTATTGCCTATTTTGGTTTTAAATCATGAAGCTCAACCATAAATATCGACTAATTCCTGTCGACGAGGAAACAATTAATATAGACAAGTTTGATGCAGAGCTCAAGCTTTTACGAGAAAATAGAGCTATACCCGACTATAAAAAGGTTGAACTATACGAAGATTTGATTGCTCGTCTCAAAAACTATAGAGAAAGTATAGATGCGCCCATATCAGTACAAGTGGAAAATGCTGATCCACCTCTATTGCCAGAATACAAGTTGCCAAGAAAGTATAACAATTTGTGGGAGAAATTTCCAGAGGTGCGCACAAACAAGAATAACCAACTTGTGATTAATAAAGAGGCTGTACCAAACACGAATATTACAAAAATTTTAGATTTTGTATTGGATAAAACAAAAACGGAGCCCAATGGATTTTCAGTCTTGTCAAAGTTTTTAGCCAGTAAAGGCGTACCAAGTTCTAACAAGAAACAAACTAGAAGAGAGTCGGCTGACAATGATTCAGTTGACGTTGTAACTAGAGCTGAACCGGCTGTTACAGACTTGGACTCTACTATATTACCTAGAACGCCTCGTCATCGTAAAGCTGTTATTCGATATTCACCATCACCGGTTCGTACACTGAAAAGTAAAAGGTCAAAGACTTTTGATACTGCCGCCGAATCATATTACACACCACGGGAAGGAGACTCACAGAATGGCCAAGGTCGTAAAAGGTTCTACATTAGATTATGGAAATGATATTTTGGCGAGCATTTATTACGATATAAAACATCCAGCTTCATATACATCAACCAAGAATTTATTATCGCAAGCACGAAAACATGGCATTTCAAAGGTACAAGTTGATGATTTTTTGCAAGATTCTGAAACTTTTACACGGCATAAACCAACCAGAATGCGTATGCAGACTAGAAAGACTAGAGGATGTGGTCGATTTCTAACAGTGCAAGCAGATTTGGTTGATATGCAAAAATATAAAAAATTAAACGACGGCTATGCTTACATGTTGACCATGATTGATGTTTATACACGCATGTTATATGTTAGGCCTTTGAAAACTAAAGGTGGTATAGAGGTTGCTAGTGCATTTGAAAATTTATTCAAGAATTTTATACCAATTCAGTTGATTACTGATAATGGCACAGAGTTTTATAATAGTCATTGTGAAAAACTATTCAAAAAGTTTGCCATACTGCACGGATCTACAAGTTCACCACAAAAGGCTGCAATGGTGGAGCGAGCAAATAGAACTTTAAAAACACGCATGATGAAATATCTCTATTACAAGAATAATCATCGATGGATTGATATCCTAGATGATTTGGTTGAAGGAATAAACAAATCTTATAATCGGTCAATTAAAATGCGGCCCATTGATGTTAAAGCAAATATATTCATTGAAGAATATGCATCAGCTGTTAAAAGCCGGTTTAAAATTGGTGATACTGTTCGCATAAGCAAAAATAGGCGTACTTTTGAAAAAAGCTACGAGTCTGGATATACAATGGAGCTGTTCACAATTGATGAGGTTGTAACCGGAAACCCAACCGTGTATAAACTTGTAGATTATAATGGTGAACGTATAAAGGGAATATTCTACGAACCTGAACTTGTCTTGGCTACTAATAAAAGCAACAAGTACTATATAGAAAAAGTTTTAAAAGAGCGTACTCGAAGCGGTAAACGTCAAGTATTTGTAAAATGGAGTGGATATCCCGACAACTTTAACGAATGGATAGATGCAGAAAATTTAAATGTATAATTTTTCAATGTTATAAACAATTGTAATTATAATAAATGATTTATTTGATATATCGCATAATGTAACAATAAAAAACCAGCAAAATACAAACAACAATTCAACCTGGAAAAAAAAAATGTAGACTATTCAAATTTTCAAATTCTTACCAGTTGGTTGATCATTCGTCCTCAATTGATGAGCCATTGATGGATAATCGCAAGAGCTGGAAAAAAAAAATGTTACGGCTGAGAATATAAAAATGCCACATAACAAAACAAGAATAAAACGCCAATTGTACTATTTGTGCTTGTTGTAGTCAAAATGAAGGATCAAAGCGGATAAACATGTTCAGGTTGAGTGCTTCTGGACTTAGTTTAAAGTAGAATACATTCTGCTTATAACCAAAAGTCTTTATAGTAGCCTCATCTGCATATATAACAATATAGCCCATATTGTTCAACAATTGCTTGCACGTCATGGTGTTATAAGAGCGCATCTAAAAAATGATAAAATTGAAAATAAATAAATATGCAAGCTTACATTAATAGAGAACTTTTCGGGCTTATAGTGACGAAATTCCTTCAAAAGACCCAACGCATCATTCCTTCCTCTACACTTTATACAGAGGCTGAAACAGTGATACTCGTCTATAACCTGCAATGATTCCCTACAAGTTTTGCAGAGACAAATTGGTCTCATTAATACACTCCTTGGTGGAGTGCTCTCTCTCAGAATCTCCATCTGCTTTATTGGTGAATCTAAATTAAAGATTTAAAAAATACAAGTTAAGGTTCATACCAAAACTTGTAAAATTTGGTGCTGGTGTGGGTGGTCGTGGTACTTCAGGTTCAGGCGATTTGCGCACCACATTTGTCACATCAGCAAGTACAGCACGCTTCATTTCCGCTAAAGATCCAACTTTCTAAAATATAAGGCAAACTTGCAGAGAGGAGCAGTCTATGGCGATTGGCAAAGAGTGGCAGGAGATGGTGAAACGTCGGATCCTCGGATAGTTGGCAGAGCTGAAATGTAAATGTAGCAAAATTGCCAACCTTTTATACAAAGATTTTTGTAAAGTACAACCCATTGTGTTACAATCAAGTTTGCTGATGAAATTCTCTTATTAATTAGATTTTACAGCATATTTATGCAGATATACTCATCTTATCGACAGTTGCCAGCAGTTGGCGCACTCTGAACCTGTAAACAATCTGCATATTAATTAGTTTTTACATCTCTTTAAACATTATTGTTTACCGTTTGTGCCATAAACAACAGCCATCTCTGTAAAACATTTAGGCTTTTTAAACTTTGCTTAATAGCTCATATATTATTCATAGTATACTTTTACACCCATATTGTACCACAAAACATATGACTGCCAACGTTTTATATGTAAAAATATTTCATTCTTGAATATTTAAAAATGATTATATTACGAAACTAAAACTTTTGAAATGTTAAAATGATTATACTATATTTAAACCCCCAACAGTGCAGTTATTACTGTTTATTAACCATCGATATGCGTGGCGTTGAGGTCAGCGCAACTGTTTGTTAATCTTATTGTATTTACCTTCAATGTGTGCTCTATAGAGTTATTGTATTGTTATATTAGTAAAATAAAGTTTAAAACTAATCTTTTATTATAATTTGAAACCTTTACTTGTTAGAATAAATATAATTAATAACAATTCGCAATTTCAAAAATTAATAATTTAATGTCGTTCTTATCGAATTAACCTTCGATATGTGTTCCATTAAATTTTGGTATTTCATATCGTTCTTATCGAATTAACCTTCGATATGTGTTCCATTAAATTTTGGTATTTCATATCGTTCTTATCGAATTAACTTTCGATATGTGTTCCATTGAATTACCCATAACAAGTACGGTGAACAAAATTATCTACATGCAAAATTTTATTGATCTTTAAAATAAAAACAATACAAACACAATACAATAAAAAATAAACAAATCAAGTAAACAAACATTATTAATAAATATAATAAAGAAATAAATAAAATTTAAAAACATATTTATATATTTAAAATTTAAATATAATTTATATATAAAATTTAAAGTTTAAATATAATTTATATATATAAAATTTAAATATAATTTAAATAATTAAAGTTTAAATAAAATTTATATATATATAAAATTTAAATATAATTTAAATATTTAAAATTAAGATTTTTATTTTTACTTAATATATTTAAAAATAATTGAAAATATATACATACATTTGAAAAAGCATATTTAAATTTGATTTAAAAAAAAAATCATGCTTTAAATCATGATTTTTAAATTTAAAAAAGGAAAATCCATGAACCATGATCCCAAAATATGATTTTAACAGCTGACGCTCAAAAATATGTTTTTGACAGCTGACGCGCCCCCAAAAGTATGTTTTTAGCAGCTGACGCCCCCAAAAGTATGTTTTTGACAGCTGTTTGGGGGCGTGGTTAGTAAATTTTGCACGGCTCTCTACTGATATTGTATTAGACAATATACTTTTCGATCATCCTATAGAACATACAGATCAAACAATACATGAGAATAAAGACATAAATGATGTTAGCCATAATTACGATATTGCATATGAATCAGATAACTCTCAACATGATAATACATACACTCCAGAAACAGAGAATAATGAGGATGCAACAAATGATCGACCTCAAAATAAGACAAAACAATCATCAGTAAAAACAGCAAAATATACAGAACAAGATGATGTCACTGAGAAGGAAATTATAAAAGCCTTCCCACTAAAAATGTCCTATGCTACACACCAAAGAAAAAATAAAATAAACCCAAAAGTAGCAGCTGACATAATGAAAGCGCTTTCCTTACCGATTATAATAACTTCGACATATGCCGAAGAAATCAATAGTTGCAAGGACTCTAACATGTTCACCACAAAACTTATAGCGAATCCTCATTGCTCCCCAGAAATGGCAACATGGACAGTGATAATAACCATTATGGCCGTTACCCTCATAGTCTCTTGTCTATGCCGCATGGGTTACAGCCAATATAGATATAAGACATGGTCCAGAAACACTCAAATTATGCTCAACACCATGAAATCAAAACACAAAACAATCTCCGTACAAGAAGATCATGAAACTGATCAAAAAATAACAGAAAATCACAATGATACGTTGCAATTAAAACAAACGAACACACAAGACGTTAATATTGTGGATCATGAAACCTCTCAAAAGCATATTTACCCTATTTTAAACCATACAAGAAGGCCACCAAAATTCTCTCTTTTTACTAGAGGGTCGCAATCATCTTTACCATCGTTACTGGCAATCATCTTGGCTTTCTGTATTGGAAGCTACAGCTCTTGCTCCGATGTCCATGTTCAACATTTCGTTAACATAAGATGCGATGAAAACCTAGTCTGTTATCACGAATACAGTCAAGATATAATATTCTCTCCCGGAACAAAACAGTTGTGTATCAACATAATACACTCTAATCATGAAATCGGTCAATTCAAAATAACGAAATTATATACTGAACATGTCTGCCGAAAGAATATTAGATACTTCACTAGACAGACAACAGTTAACATACTGAGTATATTACGATGCCGTCACCGAGGCTCCTGTAACGGAACATGTGAAACTAACTCGCTTCATAATAAAATCAAAGAACTACAACCATACACCTTTCCTTCACAATCCGGTTGTTTTACATCGTCGGCGAGATTTTACACATGTCCTATGATTTGGACAGATCCATGTCTTTTCTACAAAATAGAGCATATACCCATCACAGAAGAAGTATACGAAGTCTATACTTGTAATAGTTGGTTCACCCAAACTGTATTCAATATAGAAACAACACTACTCCAGCAGAAAAACAATTACAATATCACTCTACAACCTTACACAAAAAATCGTGAACAACTTTTCAATATAACAACGTTATCACAATCACAACCTCCTCCAGAAATGTACACAAAATTATTTTTTTCCTCGAAAGAAAACACGTACATTACGGATATACATACAAAGGGAATAGTTCAATGTGCAACAGAGGAAGCCGCATTAAAACATTTCAACAATTGTACAGTATCTTCATTTTGCCCATGCACATTTAACAGATTTGATGAAATAAAATGTAGGTGTGATACCCCTACTTTTGAAAAAATGTCCAATACATCAGACATGAGATCTCCTAACCAAAACTTCAAAACTAAAGATAACACGTTATCATTCTCTACAAATTTAGACGAAAGTTTTGTTACGGTCGATTCATCTCTATTCTTAAACTCAGTCATTTTTTCCAACAATCTGCCTTGTGCACCTGCCCTCACAAAACTATCAGGTTGCTACTCCTGCGGGCAGGGTGCGTTCGCAGAGTTCCAATGCCTTACGGCAGAAGAAACATGGATTTCTATCGAATGTCAAAGAGAAGTATTCATGATAAAATGTTCTCCAAAAGTAGCAATCACGGAAGTAACAATCAAAAGAGAAAATTCTCAAATTGATGAATTCTGCTATACCACATGCGACAATAAAAAAATTGAGATCATTATTAAGGGAACATTACACCACATAGCAAGCATAGATGAAATAAACGAAAGTGACTCAAAAGAGGGTACAGAATCCAAATCCATTGACTTTGCTCCAATCCTCAAACTAATCCTATCAAAGTTGGGAATCATACTGATAGGCATTGTCATTACCGCTACTATAGGATATGTAGCATGCACGCCAATGATATACTTTGTATTGATAAATACAGTATTAGCCATACAATGGATGGCCAAAAGGATGATTACAATATACAGAAATTTCACAGCCTCACTTCGAGATCAGAGATTTTAATAAAGAAGATATAAAAGGTAGAATAAACAAAAGCAAAGTATAAACTAAAATTCACATAAATAAAATAAACCAAGGAGAGAAGAGAAGGGATTAATTTCTGAAATAATAAAGTAACACGAATCTGCTAGTTTAACTTAAGATATCTAATCTGTAGTATTGAATTACATAATAACTCGTTAACAGACGTTTAATGGATAATATCAAAAACAGAAGGATATCATATTAATCTCTGAATGACGTAATAGACACATATCATAGACCAGACGTCAACCAGTATATAAGGTGGCAAAACAAGTTTGCCTCAACTCAGTAGTAATGGAGGATATAACGTCTAACTTAGTTGAGAACACTTCCTTCGAGGAAGATCTCAAAAAGTATTCGCATCTACCCAATACTACTGCAAGCCTAAGACAGCTAATGGTCCTTGAAAAAAGGTTCTATGACAACCTGGCCAGCGCTGTGAACCACCTATCCGAGAGGCTGGACAACATTAACCACTCTCTGAATTTGAAACTGGACAACCTAGCCGTCCAAACCGCGCCTAAGGCCTCCTGCATCTTTTGCAGCAAACCGACCGCTGATGGTCACCGAACCGCAGCTTGCCCAATATATCCCTCGTCTCCAGAGCGGACTCTACGTCTACATGAATTGGGACTATGTATCAGATGCTTGAACCCGAAACATCCGGACACATGCGAGGTATCTTGTTATAGATGCAAAGCAGAGACCCACCATGGAGTTGTATGTGGGGAGACCAAACGTAAAAGACCCATGTAGGTCTTTACACTCTTGCCGGGAGTGTCGCGATAAGCGAGTAGGTTTTGTTTTTGTTATCTCTATCTCTCTCTCTATATATATACCTCTCTCTATCTCTCTCTCTCTCTCTCTCTCTCTCTCTCTCTCTCTCTCTCTCTCTCTCTCTCTCTCTCTTTATCTCCTTCCTTTGTAACTAGATCAAAACACATATGCATAACATATGTGTTAACATGTGGTATAAGTAACAGTTTATTTCAGACGACCGCCCATCAACGGAGGACAGTCTTACATTTTCAACGTTCGCAGTCAGTGATTCTATTCCGTGCTTGTCTTGTTAATTCATCAATAAACCTTTTTCTACATATTCGCTTTGTGTTTTACTTCCAACCATACTATACACTTGTGGTATAACGCCACACAGGTGGCTTGGCTTTATTTAGAAAATGATAGTTTGAATGGAGCATCCGTTGTCATAAAAAACAAAACTAACGATCAGGATGAGATTCGAACTCACGCGGGGAAACCCCAATGGATTAGCAGTCCATCGCCTTAACCACTCGGCCACCTGATCACAGGGTTTTTCCAAGAATACTCTTACTTAAACAAAGAAATTATTGTGACAACAAATATCGTCAGCAAACAAATAAGAAGGTCTACGTATTAAATCAGGTGGCTTGGCTTTATTTAGAAAATGATAGTTTGAATGGAGCTTCCGTTGTCATAAAAAACAAAACTAACGATCAGGATGAGATTCGAACTGACGCGGGGAAACCCCAATGGATTAGCAGTCCATCGCCTTAACCACTCCGCCTCCTGATCACAGGGTTTTTCCAAGAATACTCTTACTTAAACAAAGAAATTATTGTGACAACAAATATCGTCAACAAACAAATAAGAAAGTCTTCCTGTTAAATCAGGTGGCTTGGCTTAATTTAGAAAATGATAGTTTGAATGGAGCATCCGTTGTCATAAAAAACAAAACTAACGATCAGGATGAGATTCGAACTCACGCGGGGAAACCCCAATGGATTAGCAGTCCATCGCCTTAACCACTCGGCCACCTGATCACAGGGTTTTTCCAAGAATACTCTTACTTAAACAAAGAAATTATTGTGACAACAAATATCGTCAGCAAACAAATAAGAAGGTCTACGTATTAAATCAGGTGGCTTGGCTTTATTTAGAAAATGATAGTTTGAATGGAGCTTCCGTTGTCATAAAAAACAAAACTAACGATCAGGATGAGATTCGAACTGACGCGGGGAAACCCCAATGGATTAGCAGTCCATCGCCTTAACCACTCCGCCTCCTGATCACAGGGTTTTTCCAAGAATACTCTTACTTAAACAAAGAAATTATTGTGACAACAAATATCGTCAACAAACAAATAAGAAAGTCTTCCTGTTAAATCAGGTGGCTTGGCTTAATTTAGAAAATGATAGTTTGAATGGAGCATCCGTTGTCATAAAAAACAAAACTAACGATCAGGATGAGATTCGAACTCACGCGGGGAAACCCCAATGGATTAGCAGTCCATCGCCTTAACCACTCGGCCACCTCATCACAGGGTTTTTCCAAGAATACTCTTACTTAAACAAAGAAATTATTGTGACAACAAATATCGTCAGCAAACAAATAAGAAAGTCTTCCTATTAAATCAGGTGGCTTGGCTTTATTTAGAAAATGATAGTTTGAATGGAGCATCCGTTGTCATAAAAAACAAAACTAACGATCAGGATGAGATTCGAACTCACGCGGGGAAACCCCAATGGATTAGCAGTCTATCGCCTTAACCACTCGGCCACCTGATCACAGGGTTTTTCCAAGAATACTCTTACTTAAACAAAGAAATAATTGTGAGAATAAATAACGTCAACAAATGAATAATATAGTCTTCCTATTAAATCAGGTGGCTTGGCTTTATTTAGAAAATGATAGTTTGAATGGAGCATCCGTTGTCATAAAAAACAAAACTAACGATCAGGATGAGATTCGAACTCACGCGGGGAAACCCCAATGGATTAGCAGTCCATCGCCTTAACCACTCGGCCACCTGATCACAGGGTTTTTCCAAGAATACTCTTACTTAAACAAAGAAATTATTGTGAGAATAAATAACGTCAACAAATGAATAATATAGTCTTCCTATTAAATCAGGTGGCTTGGCTTTATTCAGAAAATGATAGTTTGAATGGAGCATCCGTTGTCATAAAAAACAAAACTAACGATCAGGATGAGATTCGAACTCACGCGGGGAAACCCCAATGGATTAGCAGTCCATCGCCTTAACCACTCGGCCACCTGATCACAGGGTTTTTCCAAGAATACTCTTACATTAACAAAGAAATTATTGTGAGAATAAATAACGTCAACAAATGAATAATATAGTCTTCCTATTAAATCAGGTGGCTTGGCTTTATTTAGAAAATGATAGTTTGAATGGAGCATCCGTTGTCATAAAAAACAAAACTAACGATCAGGATGAGATTCGAACTCACGCGGGGAAACCCCAATGGATTAGCAGTCCATCGCCTTAACCACTCGGCCACCTGATCACAGGGTTTTTCCAAGAATACTCTTACATAAACAAAGAAATTATTGTGAGAATAAATAACGTCAACAAATGAATAATATAGTCTTCCTATTAAATCAGGTGGATTGGCTTTATTTAGAAAATGATAGTTTGAATGGAGCATCCGTTGTCATAAAAAACAAAACTAACGATCAGGATGAGATTCGAACTCACGCGGGGAAACCCCAATGGATTAGCAGTCCATCGCCTTAACCACTCGGCCACCTGATCACAGGGTTTTTCCAAGAATACTCTTACATAAAGAAAGAAATTATTGTGAGAATAAATAACGTCAACAAATGAATAATATAGTCTTCCTTTTAAATCAGGTGGCTTGGCTTTATTTAGAAAATGATAGTTTGAATGGAGCATCCGTTGTCATAAAAAACAAAACTAACGATCAGGATGAGATTCGAACTCACGCGGGGAAACCCCAATGGATTAGCAGTCCATCGCCTTAACCACTCGGCCACCTGATCACAGGGTTTTTCCAAGAATACTCTTACATAAACAAAGAAATTATTGTGAGAATAAATAACGTCAACAAATGAATAATATAGTCTTCCTATTAAATCAGGTGGCTTGGCTTTATTTAGAAAATGATAGTTTGAATGGAGCATCCGTTGTCATAAAAAACAAAACTAACGATCAGGATGAGATTCGAACTCACGCGGGGAAACCCCAATGGATTAGCAGTCCATCGCCTTAACCACTCGGCCACCTGATCACAGGGTTTTTCCAAGAATACTCTTACATAAACAAAGAAATTATTGTGAGAATAAATAACGTCAACAAATGAATAATATAGTCTTACTATTAAATCAGGTGGCTTGGCTTTATTTAGAAAATGATAGTTTGAATGGAGCATCCGTTGTCATAAAAAACAAAACTAACGATCAGGATGAGATTCGAACTCACGCGGGGAAACCCCAATGGATTAGCAGTCCATCGCCTTAACCACTCGGCCACCTGATCACAGGGTTTTTCCAAGAATACTCTTACTTAAACAAAGAAATTATTGTGACAACAAATATCGTCAACAAACAAATAAGAAAGTCTTCCTGTTAAATCAGGTGGCTTGGCTTCATTTAGAAAATGATAGTTTGAATGGAGCATCCGTTGTCATAAAAAACAAAACTAACGATCAGGATGAGATTCGAACTCACGCGGGGAAACCCCAATGGATTAGCAGTCCATCGCCTTAACCACTCGGCCACCTGATCACAGGGTTTTTCCAAGAATACTCTTACATAAAGAAAGAAATTATTGTGAGAATAAATAACGTCAACAAATGAATAATATAGTCTTACTATTAAATCAGGTGGCTTGGCTTTATTTAGAAAATGATAGTTTGAATGGAGCATCCGTTGTCATAAAAAACAAAACTAACGATCAGGATGAGATTCGAACTCACGCGGGGAAACCCAAATGGATTAGCAGTCCATCGCCTTAACCACTCGGCCACCTGATCACAGGGTTTTTCCAAGAAAACTCTTACTTAAACAAAGAAATTATTGTGACAACAAATATCGTCAACAAACAAATAAGAAAGTCTTCCTGTTAAATCAGGTGGCTTGGCTTCATTTAGAAAATGATAGTTTGAATGGAGCATCCGTTGTCATAAAAAACAAAACTAACGATCAGGATGAGATTCGAACTCACGCGGGGAAACCCCAATGGATTAGCAGTCCATCGCCTTAACCACTCGGCCACCTGATCACAGGGTTTTTCCAAGAATACTCTTACATAAAGAAAGAAATTATTGTGAGAATAAATAACGTCAACAAATGAATAATATAGTCTTCCTATTAAATCAGGTGGCTTGGCTTTATTTAGAAAATGATAGTTTGAATGGAGCATCCGTTGTCATAAAAAACAAAACTAACGATCAGGATGAGATTCGAACTCACGCGGGGAAACCCCAATGGATTAGCAGTCCATCGCCTTAACCACTCGGCCACCTGATCACAGGGTTTTTCCAAGAATACTCTTACATAAACAAAGAAATTATTGTGAGAATAAATAACGTCAACAAATGAATAATATAGTCTTCCTATTAAATCAGGTGGCTTGGCTTTATTTAGAAAATGATAGTTTGAATGGAGCATCCGTTGTCATAAAAAACAAAACTAACGATCAGGATGAGATTCGAACTCACGCGGGGAAACCCCAATGGATTAGCAGTCCATCGCCTTAACCACTCGGCCACCTGATCACAGGGTTTTTCCAAGAAAACTCTTACTTAAACAAAGAAATTATTGTGACAACAAATATCGTCAACAAACAAATAAGAAAGTCTTCCTGTTAAATCAGGTGGCTTGGCTTTATTTAGAAAATGATAGTTTGAATGGAGCATCCGTTGTCATAAAAAACAAAACTAACGATCAGGATGAGATTCGAACTCACGCGGGGAAACCCCAATGGATTAGCAGTCCATCGCCTTAACCACTCGGCCACCTGATCACAGGGTTTTTCCAAGAAAACTCTTACTTAAACAAAGAAATTATTGTGACAACAAATATCGTCAACAAACAAATAAGAAAGTCTTCCTGTTAAATCAGGTGGCTTGGCTTCATTTAGAAAATGATAGTTTGAATGGAGCATCCGTTGTCATAAAAAACAAAACTAACGATCAGGATGAGATTCGAACTCACGCGGGGAAACCCCAATGGATTAGCAGTCCATCGCCTTAACCACTCGGCCACCTGATCACAGGGTTTTTCCAAGAATACTCTTACATAAAGAAAGAAATTATTGTGAGAATAAATAACGTCAACAAATGAATAATATAGTCTTCCTATTAAATCAGGTGGCTTGGCTTTATTTAGAAAATGATAGTTTGAATGGAGCATCCGTTGTCATAAAAAACAAAACTAACGATCAGGATGAGATTCGAACTCACGCGGGGAAACCCCAATGGATTAGCAGTCCATCGCCTTAACCACTCGGCCACCTGATCACAGGGTTTTTCCAAGAATACTCTTACATAAACAAAGAAATTATTGTGAGAATAAATAACGTCAACAAATGAATAATATAGTCTTACTATTAAATCAGGTGGCTTGGCTTTATTTAGAAAATGATAGTTTGAATGGAGCATCCGTTGTCATAAAAAACAAAACTAACGATCAGGATGAGATTCGAACTCACGCGGGGAAACCCCAATGGATTAGCAGTCCATCGCCTTAACCACTCGGCCACCTGATCACAGGGTTTTTCCAAGAAAACTCTTACTTAAACAAAGAAATTATTGTGACAACAAATATCGTCAACAAACAAATAAGAAAGTCTTCCTGTTAAATCAGGTGGCTTGGCTTCATTTAGAAAATGATAGTTTGAATGGAGCATCCGTTGTCATAAAAAACAAAACTAACGATCAGGATGAGATTCGAACTCACGCGGGGAAACCCCAATGGATTAGCAGTCCATCGCCTTAACCACTCGGCCACCTGATCACAGGGTTTTTCCAAGAATACTCTTACTTAAACAAAGAAATTATTGTGAGAATAAATAACGTCAACAAATGAATAATATAGTCTTCCTATTAAATCAGGTGGCTTGGCTTTATTTAGAAAATGATAGTTTGAATGGAGCATCCGTTGTCATAAAAAACAAAACTAACGATCAGGATGAGATTCGAACTCACGCGGGGAAACCCCAATGGATTAGCAGTCCATCGCCTTAACCACTCGGCCACCTGATCACAGGGTTTTTCCAAGAATACTCTTACATAAACAAAGAAATTATTGTGAGAATAAATAACGTCAACAAATGAATAATATAGTCTTACTATTAAATCAGGTGGCTTGGCTTTATTTAGAAAATGATAGTTTGAATGGAGCATCCGTTGTCATAAAAAACAAAACTAACGATCAGGATGAGATTCGAACTCACGCGGGGAAACCCCAATGGATTAGCAGTCCATCGCCTTAACCACTCGGCCACCTGATCACAGGGTTTTTCCAAGAAAACTCTTACTTAAACAAAGAAATTATTGTGACAACAAATATCGTCAACAAACAAATAAGAAAGTCTTCCTGTTAAATCAGGTGGCTTGGCTTCATTTAGAAAATGATAGTTTGAATGGAGCATCCGTTGTCATAAAAAACAAAACTAACGATCAGGATGAGATTCGAACTCACGCGGGGAAACCCCAATGGATTAGCAGTCCATCGCCTTAACCACTCGGCCACCTGATCACAGGGTTTTTCCAAGAATACTCTTACTTAAACAAAGAAATTATTGTGACAACAAATATCGTCAACAAATGAATAATATAATCTTCCTATTAAATCAGGTGGATTGGCTTTATTTAGAAAATGATAGTTTGAATGGAGCATCCGTTGTCATAAAAAACAAAACTAACGATCAGGATGAGATTCGAACTCACGCGGGGAAACCCCAATGGATTAGCAGTCCATCGCCTTAACCACTCGGCCACCTGATCACAGGGTTTTTCCAAGAATACTCTTACTTAAACAAAGAAATTATTGTGACAACAAATATCGTCAGCAAACAAATAAGAAAGTCTTCCTATTAAATCAGATGGCTTGGCTTTATTTAGAAAATGATAGTTTGAATGGAGCATCCGTTGTCATAAAAAACAAAACTAACGATCAGGATGAGATTCGAACTCACGCGGGGAAACCCCAATGGATTAGCAGTCCATCGCCTTAACCACTCGGCCACCTGATCACAGGGTTTTTCCAAGAATACTCTTACATAAACAAAGAAATTATTGTGAGAATAAATAACGTCAACAAATGAATAATATAATCTTCCTATTAAATCAGGTGGATTGGCTTTATTTAGAAAATGATAGTTTGAATGGAGCATCCGTTGTCATAAAAAACAAAACTAACGATCAGGATGAGATTCGAACTCACGCGGGGAAACCCCAATGGATTAGCAGTCCATCGCCTTAACCACTCGGCCACCTGATCACAGGGTTTTTCCAAGAATACTCTTACTTAAACAAAGAAATTATTGTGACAACAAATATCGTCAGCAAACAAATAAGAAAGTCTTCCTATTAAATCAGGTGGCTTGGCTTTATTTAGAAAATGATAGTTTGAATGGAGCATCCGTTGTCATAAAAAACAAAACTAACGATCAGGATGAGATTCGAACTCACGCGGGGAAACCCCAATGGATTAGCAGTCCATCGCCTTAAACACTCGGCCACCTGATCACAGGGTTTTTCCAAGAATACTCTTACATAAACAAAGAAATTATTGTGACAACAAATAACGTCAACAAATGAATAATATAGTCTTCCTATTAAATCAGGTGGCTTGGCTTCATTTAGAAAATGATAGTTTGAATGGAGCATCCGTTGTCATAAAAAACAAAACTAACGATCAGGATGAGATTCGCACTCACGCGGGGAAACCCCAATGGATTAGCAGTCCATCGCCTTAACCACTCGGCCACCTGATCACAGGGTTTTTCCAAGAATACTCTTACATAAACAAAGAAATTATTGTGAGAATAAATAACGTCAACAAATGAATAATATAGTCTTCCTATTAAATCAGGTGGCTTGGCTTTATTTAGAAAATGATAGTTTGAATGGAGCATCCGTTGTCATAAAAAACAAAACTAACGATCAGGATGAGATTCGAACTCACGCGGGGAAACCCCAATGGATTAGCAGTCCATCGCCTTAACCACTCGGCCACCTGATCACAGGGTTTTTCCAAGAATACTCTTACTTAAACAAAGAAATTATTGTGAGAATAAATAACGTCAACAAATGAATAATATAGTCTTCCTATTAAATCAGGTGGCTTGGCTTTATTCAGAAAATGATAGTTTGAATGGAGCATCCGTTGTCATAAAAAACAAAACTAACGATCAGGATGAGATTCGAACTCACGCGGGGAAACCCCAATGGATTAGCAGTCCATCGCCTTAACTACTCGGCCACCTGATCACAGGGTTTTTCCAAGAATACTCTTACATTAACAAAGAAATTATTGTGAGAATAAATAACGTCAACAAATGAATAATATAGTCTTCCTATTAAATCAGGTGGCTTGGCTTTATTTAGAAAATGTTAGTTTGAATGGAGCATCCGTTGTCATAAAAAACAAAACTAACGATCAGGATGAGATTCGAACTCACGCGGGGAAACCCCAATGGATTAGCAGTCCATCGCCTCAACCACTCGGCCACCTGATCACAGGGTTTTTCCAAGAATACTCTTACTTAAACAAAGAAATTATTGTGAGAATAAATAACGTCAACAAATGAATAATATAGTCTTCCTATTAAATCAGGTGGCTTGGCTTTATTTAGAAAATGATAGTTTGAATGGAGCATCCGTTGTCATAAAAAACAAAACTAACGATCAGGATGAGATTCGAACTCACGCGGGGAAACCCCAATGGATTAGCAGTCGATCGCCTTAACCACTCGGCCACCTGATCACAGGGTTTTTCCAAGAATACTCTTACATAAACAAAGAAATTATTGTGAGAATAAATAACGTCAACAAATGAATAATATAGTCTTCCTATTAAATCAGGTGGATTGGCTTTATTTAGAAAATGATAGTTTGAATGGAGCATCCGTTGTCATAAAAAACAAAACTAACGATCAGGATGAGATTCGAACTCACGCGGGGAAACCCCAATGGATTAGCAGTCCATCGCCTTAACCACTCGGCCACCTGATCACAGGGTTTTTCCAAGAATACTCTTACATAAAGAAAGAAATTATTGTGAGAATAAATAACGTCAACAAATGAATAATATAGTCTTCCTATTAAATCAGGTGGCTTGGCTTTATTTAGAAAATGATAGTTTGAATGGAGCATCCGTTGTCATAAAAAACAAAACTAACGATCAGGATGAGATTCGAACTCACGCGGGGAAACCCCAATGGATTAGCAGTCCATCGCCTTAACCACTCGGCCACCTGATCACAGGGTTTTTCCAAGAATACTCTTACATAAACAAAGAAATTATTGTGAGAATAAATAACGTCAACAAATGAATAATATAGTCTTCCTATTAAATCAGGTGGCTTGGCTTTATTTAGAAAATGATAGTTTGAATGGAGCATCCGTTGTCATAAAAAACAAAACTAACGATCAGGATGAGATTCGAACTCACGCGGGGAAACCCCAATGGATTAGCAGTCCATCGCCTTAACCACTCGGCCACCTGATCACAGGGTTTTTCCAAGAAAACTCTTACTTAAACAAAGAAATTATTGTGACAACAAATATCGTCAACAAACAAATAAGAAAGTCTTCCTGTTAAATCAGGTGGCTTGGCTTCATTTAGAAAATGATAGTTTGAATGGAGCATCCGTTGTCATAAAAAACAAAACTAACGATCAGGATGAGATTCGAACTCACGCGGGGAAACCCCAATGGATTAGCAGTCCATCGCCTTAACCACTCGGCCACCTGATCACAGGGTTTTTCCAAGAATACTCTTACTTAAACAAAGAAATTATTGTGACAACAAATATCGTCAGCAAACAAATAAGAAAGTCTTCCTATTAAATCAGGTGGCTTGGCTTTATTTAGAAAATGATAGTTTGAATGGAGCATCCGTTGTCATAAAAAACAAAACTAACGATCAGGATGAGATTCGAACTCACGCGGGGAAACCCCAATGGATTAGCAGTCCATCGCCTTAACCACTCGGCCACCTGATCACAGGGTTTTTCCAAGAAAACTCTTACTTAAACAAAGAAATTATTGTGACAACAAATATCGTCAACAAACAAATAAGAAAGTCTTCCTGTTAAATCAGGTGGCTTGGCTTCATTTAGAAAATGATAGTTTGAATGGAGCATCCGTTGTCATAAAAAACAAAACTAACGATCAGGATGAGATTCGAACTCACGCGGGGAAACCCCAATGGATTAGCAGTCCATCGCCTTAACCACTCGGCCACCTGATCACAGGGTTTTTCCAAGAATACTCTTACTTAAACAAAGAAATTATTGTGAAAATAAATAACGTCAACAAATGAATAATATAGTCTTCCTATTAAATCAGGTGGCTTGGCTTTATTTAGAAAATGATAGTTTGAATGGAGCATCCGTTGTCATAAAAAACAAAACTAACGATCAGGATGAGATTCGAACTCACGCGGGGAAACCCCAATGGATTAGCAGTCCATCGCCTTAACCACTCGGCCACCTGATCACAGGGTTTTTCCAAGAATACTCTTACATAAACAAAGAAATTATTGTGAGAATAAATAACGTCAACAAATGAATAATATAGTCTTCCTATTAAATCAGGTGGATTGGCTTTATTTAGAAAATGATAGTTTGAATGGAGCATCCGTTGTCATAAAAAACAAAACTAACGATCAGGATGAGATTCGAACTCACGCGGGGAAACCCCAATGGATTAGCAGTCCATCGCCTTAACCACTCGGCCACCTGATCACAGGGTTTTTCCAAGAATACTCTTACATTAACAAAGAAATTATTGTGAGAATAAATAACGTCAACAAATGAATAATATAGTCTTCCTATTAAATCAGGTGGCTTGGCTTTATTTAGAAAATGATAGTTTGAATGGAGCATCCGTTGTCATAAAAAACAAAACTAACGATCAGGATGAGATTCGAACTCACGCGGGGAAACCCCAATGGATTAGCAGTCCATCGCCTTAACCACTCGACCACCTGATCACAGGGTTTTTCCAAGAATACTCTTACTTAAACAAAGAAATTATTGTGAGAATAAATAACGTCAACAAATGAATAATATAGTCTTCCTATTAAATCAGGTGGCTTGGCTTTATTTAGAAAATGATAGTTTGAATGGAGCATCCGTTGTCATAAAAAACAAAACTAACGATCAGGATGAGATTCGAACTCACGCGGGGAAACCCCAATGGATTAGCAGTCGATCGCCTTAACCACTCGGCCACCTGATCACAGGGTTTTTCCAAGAATACTCTTACATAAACAAAGAAATTATTGTGAGAATAAATAACGTCAACAAATGAATAATATAGTCTTCCTATTAAATCAGGTGGATTGGCTTTATTTAGAAAATGATAGTTTGAATGGAGCATCCGTTGTCATAAAAAACAAAACTAACGATCAGGATGAGATTCGAACTCACGCGGGGAAACCCCAATGGATTAGCAGTCCATCGCCTTAACCACTCGGCCACCTGATCACAGGGTTTTTCCAAGAAAACTCTTACTTAAACAAAGAAATTATTGTGACAACAAATATCGTCAACAAACAAATAAGAAAGTCTTCCTGTTAAATCAGGTGGCTTGGCTTTATTTAGAAAATGATAGTTTGAATGGAGCATCCGTTGTCATAAAAAACAAAACTAACGATCAGGATGAGATTCGAACTCACGCGGGGAAACCCCAATGGATTAGCAGTCCATCGCCTTAACCACTCGGCCACCTGATCACAGGGTTTTTCCAAGAATACTCTTACTTAAACAAAGAAATTATTGTGACAACAAATATCGTCAGCAAACAAATAAGAAAGTCTTCCTATTAAATCAGGTGGCTTGGCTTTATTTAGAAAATGATAGTTTGAATGGAGCATCCGTTGTCATAAAAAACAAAACTAACGATCAGGATGAGATTCGAACTCACGCGGGGAAACCCCAATGGATTAGCAGTCCATCGCCTTAACCACTCGGCCACCTGATCACAGGGTTTTTCCAAGAAAACTCTTACTTAAACAAAGAAATTATTGTGACAACAAATATCGTCAACAAACAAATAAGAAAGTCTTCCTGTTAAATCAGGTGGCTTGGCTTCATTTAGAAAATGATAGTTTGAATGGAGCATCCGTTGTCATAAAAAACAAAACTAACGATCAGGATGAGATTCGAACTCACGCGGGGAAACCCCAATGGATTAGCAGTCCATCGCCTTAACCACTCGGCCACCTGATCACAGGGTTTTTCCAAGAATACTCTTACATTAACAAAGAAATTATTGTGAAAATAAATAACGTCAACAAATGAATAATATAGTCTTCCTATTAAATCAGGTGGCTTGGCTTTATTTAGAAAATGATAGTTTGAATGGAGCATCCGATGTCATAAAAAACAAAACTAACGATCAGGATGAGATTCGAACTCACGCGGGGAAACCCCAATGGATTAGCAGTCCATCGCCTTAACCACTCGGCCACCTGATCACAGGGTTTTTCCAAGAAAACTCTTACTTAAACAAAGAAATTATTGTGACAACAAATATCGTCAACAAACAAATAAGAAAGTCTTCCTGTTAAATCAGGTGGCTTGGCTTCATTTAGAAAATGATAGTTTGAATGGAGCATCCGTTGTCATAAAAAACAAAACTAACGATCAGGATGAGATTCGAACTCACGCGGGGAAACCCCAATGGATTAGCAGTCCATCGCCTTAACCACTCGGCCACCTGATCACAGGGTTTTTCCAAGAATACTCTTACTTAAACAAAGAAATTATTGTGAAAATAAATAACGTCAACAAATGAATAATATAGTCTTCCTATTAAATCAGGTGGCTTGGCTTTATTTAGAAAATGATAGTTTGAATGGAGCATCCGTTGTCATAAAAAACAAAACTAACGATCAGGATGAGATTCGAACTCACGCGGGGAAACCCCAATGGATTAGCAGTCCATCGCCTTAACCACTCGGCCACCTGATCACAGGGTTTTTCCAAGAATACTCTTACTTAAACAAAGAAATTATTGTGACAACAAATATCGTCAGCAAACAAATAAGAAAGTCTTCCTATTAAATCAGGTGGCTTGGCTTTATTTAGAAAATGATAGTTTGAATGGAGCATCCGTTGTCATAAAAAACAAAACTAACGATCAGGATGAGATTCGAACTCACGCGGGGAAACCCCAATGGATTAGCAGTCCATCGCCTTAACCACTCGGCCACCTGATCACAGGGTTTTTCCAAGAATACTCTTACATTAACAAAGAAATTATTGTGAAAATAAATAACGTCAACAAATGAATAATATAGTCTTCCTATTAAATCAGGTGGCTTGGCTTTATTTAGAAAATGATAGTTTGAATGGAGCATCCGATGTCATAAAAAACAAAACTAACGATCAGGATGAGATTCGAACTCACGCGGGGAAACCCCAATGGATTAGCAGTCCATCGCCTTAACCACTCGGCCACCTGATCACAGGGTTTTTCCAAGAATACTCTTACATTAACAAAGAAATTATTGTGAAAATAAATAACGTCAACAAATGAATAATATAGTCTTCCTATTAAATCAGGTGGCTTGGCTTTATTTAGAAAATGATAGTTTGAATGGAGCATCCGATGTCATAAAAAACAAAACTAACGATCAGGATGAGATTCGAACTCACGCGGGGAAACCCCAATGGATTAGCAGTCCATCGCCTTAACCACTCGGCCACCTGATCACAGGGTTTTTCCAAGAATACTCTTACTTAAACAAAGAAATTATTGTGAAAATAAATAACGTCAACAAATGAATAATATAGTCTTCCTATTAAATCAGGTGGCTTGGCTTTATTTAGAAAATGATAGTTTGAATGGAGCATCCGATGTCATAAAAAACAAAACTAACGATCAGGATGAGATTCGAACTCACGCGGGGAAACCCCAATGGATTAGCAGTCCATCGCCTTAACCACTCGGCCACCTGATCACAGGGTTTTTCCAAGAATACTCTTACTTAAACAAAGAAATTATTGTGAAAATAAATAACGTCAACAAATGAATAATATAGTCTTCCTATTAAATCAGGTGGCTTGGCTTTATTTAGAAAATGATAGTTTGAATGGAGCATCCGTTGTCATAAAAAACAAAACTAACGATCAGGATGAGATTCGAACTCACGCGGGGAAACCCCAATGGATTAGCAGTCCATCGCCTTAACCACTCGGCCACCTGATCACAGGGTTTTTCCAAGAATACTCTTACATAAACAAAGAAATTATTGTGAGAATAAATAACGTCAACAAATGAATAATATAGTCTTCCTATTAAATCAGGTGGATTGGCTTTATTTAGAAAATGATAGTTTGAATGGAGCATCCGTTGTCATAAAAAACAAAACTAACGATCAGGATGAGATTCGAACTCACGCGGGGAAACCCCAATGGATTAGCAGTCCATCGCCTTAACCACTCGGCCACCTGATCACAGGGTTTTTCCAAGAATACTCTTACATTAACAAAGAAATTATTGTGAGAATAAATAACGTCAACAAATGAATAGTATAGTCTTCCTATTAAATCAGGTGGCTTGGCTTTATTTAGAAAATGATAGTTTGAATGGAGCATCCGTTGTCATAAAAAACAAAACTAACGATCAGGATGAGATTCGAACTCACGCGGGGAAACCCCAATGGATTAGCAGTCCATCGCCTTAACCACTCGGCCACCTGATCACAGGGTTTTTCCAAGAATACTCTTACTTAAACAAAGAAATTATTGTGAGAATAAATAACGTCAACAAATGAATAATATAGTCTTCCTATTAAATCAGGTGGCTTGGCTTTATTTAGAAAATGATAGTTTGAATGGAGCATCCGTTGTCATAAAAAACAAAACTAACGATCAGGATGAGATTCGAACTCACGCGGGGAAACCCCAATGGATTAGCAGTCGATCGCCTTAACCACTCGGCCACCTGATCACAGGGTTTTTCCAAGAATACTCTTACATAAACAAAGAAATTATTGTGAGAATAAATAACGTCAACAAATGAATAATATAGTCTTCCTATTAAATCAGGTGGATTGGCTTTATTTAGAAAATGATAGTTTGAATGGAGCATCCGTTGTCATAAAAAACAAAACTAACGATCAGGATGAGATTCGAACTCACGCGGGGAAACCCCAATGGATTAGCAGTCCATCGCCTTAACCACTCGGCCACCTGATCACAGGGTTTTTCCAAGAAAACTCTTACTTAAACAAAGAAATTATTGTGACAACAAATATCGTCAACAAACAAATAAGAAAGTCTTCCTGTTAAATCAGGTGGCTTGGCTTCATTTAGAAAATGATAGTTTGAATGGAGCATCCGTTGTCATAAAAAACAAAACTAACGATCAGGATGAGATTCGAACTCACGCGGGGAAACCCCAATGGATTAGCAGTCCATCGCCTTAACCACTCGGCCACCTGATCACAGGGTTTTTCCAAGAATACTCTTACATAAACAAAGAAATTATTGTGAGAATAAATAACGTCAACAAATGAATAATATAGTCTTCCTATTAAATCAGGTGGCTTGGCTTTATTTAGAAAATGATAGTTTGAATGGAGCATCCGTTGTCATAAAAAACAAAACTAACGATCAGGATGAGATTCGAACTCACGCGGGGAAACCCCAATGGATTAGCAGTCCATCGCCTTAACCACTCGGCCACCTGATCACAGGGTTTTTCCAAGAAAACTCTTACTTAAACAAAGAAATTATTGTGACAACAAATATCGTCAACAAACAAATAAGAAAGTCTTCCTGTTAAATCAGGTGGCTTGGCTTCATTTAGAAAATGATAGTTTGAATGGAGCATCCGTTGTCATAAAAAACAAAACTAACGATCAGGATGAGATTCGAACTCACGCGGGGAAACCCCAATGGATTAGCAGTCCATCGCCTTAACCACTCGGCCACCTGATCACAGGGTTTTTCCAAGAATACTCTTACTTAAACAAAGAAATTATTGTGACAACAAATATCGTCAGCAAACAAATAAGAAAGTCTTCCTATTAAATCAGATGGCTTGGCTTTATTTAGAAAATGATAGTTTGAATGGAGCATCCGTTGTCATAAAAAACAAAACTAACGATCAGGATGAGATTCGAACTCACGCGGGGAAACCCCAATGGATTAGCAGTCCATCGCCTTAACCACTCGGCCACCTGATCACAGGGTTTTTCCAAGAATACTCTTACTTAAACAAAGAAATTATTGTGACAACAAATATCGTCAACAAACAAATGAGAAAGTCTTCCTGTTAAATCAGGTGGCTTGGCTTCATTTAGAAAATGATAGTTTGAATGGAGCATCCGTTGTCATAAAAAACAAAACTAACGATCAGGATGAGATTCGAACTCACGCGGGGAAACCCCAATGGATTAGCAGTCCATCGCCTTAACCACTCGGCCACCTGATCACAGGGTTTTTCCAAGAATACTCTTACTTAAACAAAGAAATTATTGTGACAACAAATATCGTCAGCAAACAAATAAGAAAGTCTACCTATTAAATCAGGTGGCTTGGCTTTATTTAGAAAATGATAGTTTGACTGGAGCATCCGTTGTCATAAAAAACAAAACTAACGATCAGGATGAGATTCGAACTCACGCAGGGAAACCCCAATGGATTAGCAGTCCATCGCCTTAATCACTCGGCCACCTGATCACAGGGTTTTTCCAAGAATACTCTTACTTAAACAAAGAAATTATTGTGAGAATAAATAACGTCAACAAATGAATAATATAGTCTTCCTATTAAATCAGGTGGCTTGGCTTTATTTAGAAAATGATAGTTTGAATGGAGCATCCGTTGTCATAAAAAACAAAACTAACGATCAGGATGAGATTCGAACTCACGCGGGGAAACCCCAATGGATTAGCAGTCCATCGCCTTAACCACTCGGCCACCTGATCACAGAATTTTTCCAAGAATACTCTTACATAAACAAAGAAATTATTGTGAGAATAAATAACGTCTGTTACATACATATCTCAAAGGAAAGCAGCTGACCATGGCAGCTGCTATTATTAAACTAATGCAGATAGTTTTTAAGCAATTCTGAGAATATTCTAGATGCACTTTTTATAAACTTTGTAACAATTTGTGTAAACTGAGTAGGAGTTGTATGGATATATAAACCTGAGTCCTCAAGACTCAGGCATCTCATTATCTCATTATCTTACTTTCTCTTTATCTTCTTTATATTCTCTTTCTTAACTCTAGCTCTAATCTTTGTATAATTATATTATAATGCGAACAATAAACCTTTATATATTTGATCTCTTGTTTCTTATTTCACCTTACATTACACACATATATTTAAAATCATACTCATCTTCTCATAGTCTGTTTGGATCTCTCAACTTGGAACCATTGAGAATCTAAATGGAACGTGGAGGTTCCACCGAGATCCTTCCTTTCGGACAGGATCTCGTAAAGGAACTCAAGCGCTACCGTCTACAACTCTTATTCATTTAAAAATCTTATCTCTCTCTTAAAGTTAGCTTATAATATTTTCTTAAAAACTCTAAAACTTTTCTATTAAAAATTATATCCAAAAACTCTTTACAAAAACTCAGTTTTCCATTCATTATATTCTCATAAATCATTTTCAATTATTCATAAGAGTACTTATATCATTTATCATTCTCTCTATCCAAAATCCTATATACGAAAATTATTCAAATTCAATAATTAACTTTTCTAAGAATTATAAGTTTATTTTCACATTTTTTGAACAAAAATAGTTAAGTTCTTTATAAAATTAATTTAGAATTAAGAAATAAAAAAAAGAATATTACCTCTCAATCTTAATCATCTTATCATATTATCTGAATCTTCATCTTATCATACTATCTTAATCATCCTATCATACCATATTTTTATTATTTTCTTTATGTTCGTTTATAAAACTATTATTCTTATGCTACTACACTGTATTCTCATAAACCCACCCCTTCCCCCCCCCCGTAATTTCATAAACAAGAAATCCCGTGTTAAACACGACAGTAAAAATATTTATTAGGCGCAGCGTATCCAAATTCCGATTACCTTAGCACCTGAAAATACGAAAAATAATTAAATTAATCAATAAGTTTTAACTCATACGCAAAAACCATCCCCCCTCGTTAAGAATAATGCCAGACACTCAAGAGACTCGAGCGGAGGCCGACACTCAGGATAAGACGTACGCCCCATGAAATAATTAGAGAATTTTTGAATTGAAATCTGCCCCACATTGATATAAATAATAAGAGTGGTCTCGCCATCATAGAGTCAGGGAGCAGGATGCAGAAGGCAGCTGACATACCTGTGACTCAGATAGGTTAATGAGGTCTGGGAAAATGAAATGATTGCGAAAATTCTATTTTGTATCCTTGTCCCAAAAGACTGGCGAACTATTAACTTTCATTTCATGCCTTTTTCACAATATAGAACTTGTCCCTTCGAAAAGGCACACTAGTTTCAAACCTGTGTTAGACCCGGACGAGCTATATTGGTAAAGAGATTACTTGCAAGACTAGCTACCTTCATAAGAATCGCGCACACAAACCCAACATTATTCTTTACGTTTTTCTATATATAAAATTATTTTGGCACACGTTGGATATAACAAATTTCCTTACAGGATACCAACGATGCTGCCCAATACTGGTCCAAAACCTCCGCTGGACCCTGCTGCCACTTCAAATATTATAAGAAGAAAAAGACAACCGCCCGCAACATATTCTCCCCCCTCTGCAAAACAAGCGAAGTTAAGCATTAAAACAAAGTCAATGGTAATACATACCCCAAGACATCGCGGCATTCAAAAACAATTCACCAATCCCAAATCACATGAAAAAACGAAGAAACAAAAAACAGACATAGTCGAAAGAAACACCTTAGAAAAGAAAATTATCCCAAACATTAAACCTATTCCTAAAAACATAGCAAGCAAAGGGAACCCTCAAAACCCCCCAACCAACACCATACCAAATACAATCAACCCAATCAATCCTTTAATAGCCACCCCTAGAAGAAGCAATAGTAGAGAGCCGTGCAAAATTTACTAACCACGCCCCCAAACAGCTGTCAAAAACATACTTTTGGGGGCGTCAGCTGCTAAAAACATACTTTTGAGGCGCGTCAGCTGTCAAAAACATATTTTTGAGCGTCAGCTGTTAAAATCATATTTTGGGATCATGGTTCATGGATTCTCCTTTTTTAAATTTAAAAATCATGATTTAAAGCATGATTTTTTTTTAAATCAAATTTAAATATGCTTTTTCAAATGTATGTATATATTTTTAATTATTTTTAAATATATTAAGTAAAAATAAAAATCTTAATTTTAAATATTTAAATTATATTTAAATTTTATATATATATAAATTTTATTTAAACTTTAATTATTTAAATTATATTTAAACTTTAAATATTTAAATTATATTTAAATTTTATATATATAAATTTTATTTAAACTTTAAATTTTATATATAAATTATATTTAAATATTTAAATATGTAAATTTGTTTTTTAAATTTTATTTATTTATTAAATTTATTAATAATGTTTGTTTACTTGATTTGTTTATTTGTTATTGTATTGTGTTTGTATTGTTTTTATTTTAAAGAACAGTAAAATTTTTGCATGTATATCGTTTTGTTCACCGTACTTGTTATGGGTAATTCAATGGAACACATATCGAAGGTTAATTCGATAAGAACGATATGAAATACAAAATTCAATGGAACACATATCGAAGGTTAATTCGATAAGAACGATATGAAATAAAAAATTCAATGGAACACATATCGAAGGTTAATTCGATAAGAACGATATAAAATACCAAAATTTAATGGAACACATATCGAAAGTTAATTCGATAAGAACGACATTAAATTATTAATTTTTGAAATTACAAATTGTTATTAATTATATTTATTCTAACAAGTAAAGGTTTCAAATTATAATAAAAGATTAGTTTTAAACTTTATTTTACTAATATAACAATACAATAACTCTATAGAGCACACATTGAAGGTAAATACAATAAGATTAACAAACAGTTGCGCTGACCTCAATGAAACGCATAAGGTTAATTTAATAAGAACTAATAACAAAAATTAATCCGATGGGGACAATAAAAACAGATGTATTCAATAAGCTTATTTATTTTAAAGTTTATCGCAACTGCTAGTTTTGACAGCTGTACCCAAATCCATGTTACATAACAAATTACAATGCCAACAGCAATGTGTAGACTGATATATTCATTATATCAAGGTACAATGGCTGCTAATAGGTTGTGTCTTTTTGATTATTTGTTTGTAAACTTTTTCTTTTTTCAGTTATAAACGTTTATGTGAAGAGCTAGGATTTGATTATGAAGAGATTAATCAGCTCAGGTAATTTAACAATACTTTGAATCTTTATATATATTTTGTTTTTTAGTAAACGTATAAAGTTTACCGAGGCTGGTGGGATCGAGCTCTGTGAGCCCACATCACCCACTTTTAACAGTGGGCCCTCATCATCAAGGGTTATTGAAGTAATAACCTTGGATGACAGTGATGAGTAAGCGATATTAAAAATTATAACAATTAGTTTTTTCTTTTTAAGAGAATGGGATCCCGCTACCCCATCAACCAGTGGAGGGCAAGTCGGATATGGAGCGGCTTTCAACGATGTCTGTAAAATAGAGGTGCGATCTTTTATTTACATATCATTTCATAATATATCTTTTGAAACATGAAATTTTCTCTTGCTCCAGTTGCATATTTTGAAAACATTTTGAAATTTATTTCTCTTTTTCAATTGCATTCATAAAATTCTCTCTTTCTCATCTTTACATTTCATCTCAATCTATATCTTTTATCAAACAAATTGCAAGTATTTTGAAATTTACATATTCATTCTTTTGAACAGCATTCATTTTAAAATCTTTACATTTCATCTCACTATCTATCTTTCTTTCAACCAATTTTGAATTCTTACAAATTATAAATATTTCAAACATTTTGAACTAGTAAAATAATAAAACACCATCTCGACCTTCTCATTAATTTTTAAACATTAACAAATGTTGATAAAAGTTTTTTCAAAGTTGATAAAAAAAAAAAACTTTATATTTAAAAATCAAATGCCATTTATTTTTAAACATTAATAAAATAATTTAAAGAAAAGTAAATTTATAAAAAGTTATAAACAAAAATTATTTATATTTAAATTAAAAGCGTATAACCATTATAAAAATATGTATTATAGTGGTCACACCGACGCATAAAACGAACTGGTCGGTTCACCAACGTGGTCGTTAGATCGCTCACGTTCCCACATTTGGAAGCCATTAATGAGCCAATGCATGTTGTCATGCCGCGGCTATTTAATGAGTTTCTTGATCGGTGCCTTGCTGAAAGTGGTGTGCCAGATAAACAAAAAGCGCTATTTTGCTTATCGATAGAGCACCCATCCTTTGAAAAGGGATCCATATTTATGGATTTCCGTAGAAGGGAGCATTTGGATGGCGTTGCCATCATGAATGCCATCAGCAAGGTGCAGCAATCAAAGCGAGAGGCTGTAATTAGCCAGGCAATGAATATTGAAATGTATGTGTTTGATGAGAGACCAGTGCAGCCAAGCCTGATGCCTGGTGAAGGTAGAGTTGGTTTCTATTTTGATGCCGAACTCAAAATACCTGGCACAATTGAGAACACTGATACACATTGCCTGGCTAGAGCAGCAGTTGTGGGAATGTGGAGAGCCGATGAAGAGGCAGCAGAAGATGTTGTTGAGAAGCGGAGGATTCAAAATCTTCGTCGCAACTACATCTTGTTGCCAAATCAACCACATCATATCAATTTATTGAATAGGTGTGGTATTTCTGTACATTTACCAAATTATAATTTGAACCATTTAAATATTATTGCAAGTTGTAATACAGACTATAAGTTTGTAGTATACGCTAGGCCACCTGGACAGCGTATGTACGCTATTCAGCGTATCTTTAATGAAACGGCTAGCAAAGTGGTAACACTAGGCTACCGAAATAATCATTATGACTGTATTACAACTTGTAGTAGATCACAAATTTTTGATGGTATTATATGCCAACACTGTAAATTATCTTACAAAACAGTGTTGCATAGATGTAAAGCCAAGTGTAAGAAATGCCACACCTTAAAATGTAATTCGATGGAAAATGTGGTTGAAAGTAGCATAAGATGTGATAGTTGTAGAGTTTTGTTTAAAACTCGTCAATGCTTTGACAGGCATATTAGAAAAACATGTCGAATGTTTAAGGTAATTTAAAAAATATATATAAAATTTTACAAGACTAAATTCAGACATGTGAAAACTGTGATCATTATCACAGGGTGCGTGCAGATAGACCGCACAATTGCAATGAGAAATTTTGCAAAAAGTGTGGGCAAACAAAGCCTGAAGATCATTCTTGTTGTTGGGTACCACCTAACGACAAGAAGAAGGATCAGTTAAAAAAGAGGCAAGAAAAATACAAGGTTTGTATTTTACATCTTTACAAGTGTAATGCTTACTTGTTTAAGATTATATTCTATGACTTTGAAACGGTTGTGTTAAAAAACGGTACAAATGTTCATGAATATGCAGATGAACAATGGCCCAATATGGTTGTGTATAATAAATTTTGTGAAAGTTGTATAGATGCCAACTCATGTGAAAAATGCACAACCAAGGAGGGCCATTTTGGGTACCAACAAGGTGATAGTGAATGGTCTGTAACAGATCGTTTCCTTGATTGGTTACTCAACTCTGTTGAGAATGATAATGCAATTTTGATTGCGCATAATGGTTCACGCTTTGACATACATTTCTTGGTGTCTAGGCTGATAAACCGTGGTATATATCCTGATCCAATTTTAAATGGGACCAAGATTATAAGCATGGTTGTCAAGCCTTTAAGAGGTCAAAAATTTAATCATTTATATTTTAAAGATAGTTATTTATTAGTGCCTTTACCCTTATCAGCGTTACCCAAGGCATTTGGTGTACCTGATATGAGTAAAGGACAGTTTCCTTACCTCTATAATCACCCAATAAATTATGGCAAAGTGTTGCCATCTTTACCACCAAAACAGTACTATTGTACTGCTAGAATGAAAGCAGAAGACCTAGCTTCATTCGATATTTGGTATGAAGAGCGTAATCAAAGAGCGTTTGATTTTGATGAAGAGCTTTTGGAATATTGTAGGACAGATGTCCGTATTTTAACCAACTGTATGAAAGTTTACATGAAGTTGGCAACCGCCACCACTGGCTGGAACCCTGTCATACAATGTATGACATTTGCCAGTTTCTCTTTATTCCAGGCAAGTTTTTTAAAATACAAGCATTTTCAAAACTATTATATTACAGTTGAAAATGAACCACATTAAAGAGAACCAAGTGGGTATTCTGCCCGAGACTGGTTATTATGCCGGTCAAAAGCAGAGTATAATAGCCATAAAGTATATAAAATGGCTAGAACAAGGATTGGGCCGCCCATTAATGCATAAGCTTAATGGTGGTGAATTTGCAGTGAGAGTAGATGGTCATCGCTATCTACTCGATGCTTATGACCCCGTTGCCAATCATGGCTATGAGGTGAGTAATTTGTAATAAATGTAAAAAATGCAAATTTTTGTAGATTAATGGCTGTATCTATCATGGTTGCCCCCAGTGCACCAACAAGAGCGCTATAGCACCAGGCAGAAATGGTGAAACAATGGAAGAGGTAATTGTGACTTTTTTTTAATCATTTTAATTTTTAAAATTTAGGTTTATGATAAAACCATGAAAAGGCTTCAAAAAATTCAAAGCCAAGGCATTAGTGTTACCACAGTGTGGGAGCACGAAATTAATGCACAAATTTCGGCCAATGAAGAAATGGCGAAATTTATGCGTGAAACAAATGTTGTTACACGCTTGGCACCTAGAGATGCCTTTACCGGTGGCCGCACCCAGACATATAAGCTTTTGGCACAAGCTTCGGATAGATACTCGCTCGAGTATGTGGACTTTTGTTCACTATATCCATATGTCACCGCTTTTGATGCCTATTACCCAGTAGGTAATCCCAAAGTTATTACTGAGGGTTTCAAAAGCTTTGAGACATGTTGCCCATACAAGGGGCTAGTAAAATGTGACGTGCTTGCACCCACAAATTTGCTGTACCCTGTATTAGGCACACGTATTGGCGGTAAACTTATTTTTACAAACTGCCGCACTTGTGCAGTCAAAAGTAAAAATGTAACATGTGAGCACCAGAATGATGTAAATGCTAGAAAGCTGCATCTAACCGTGACACATGTTGAGCTCGAGTGTGCCATACAACGTGGCTATAAAGTGCTTCATGTGCATGAGGTGTGGCACTGGGAAGAATGGCAACAAGGCGGCCTGTTTAAAGAATTTGTACAAAAGTACATAAAAATTAAACAAGAGGCGTCGGGCTGGCCAAAGCCAAACATGACAGAGGAAGAAAAGGTATGTTTTAACAAAAGTATCACATTAAATAGAATTTTACAGGTGATTTATCTCCAAGAGCACGAGGAGAACACTGGTGTTGCTCTGGAGAGCAATAAAATTGAAAAGAATGCTGCCATGCGTAGCATTGCCAAACTGCAGCTAAATAGGTTTGTAAACTTTTTAAAACAATACATTACAAATTTGCTTATAGTGTCTGGGGTAAAATGGGTCAAAGACCTGATAAAGCCCAAACCAAGATTATTGGTGTTGAGGACCCGGAAATTGGTAGGATCATTACTGATCCTGCAAGGGAACTCACTGGGTTCAAAATTGTGGATAATGTTGCGTACTGCACAACAGTACCAGAGGATTCACATTTGGCACCACCGCCTTTTACAAATGTAGCTATTGCGGCCTATACAACCGCTCATGCAAGGCTACTATTGTATAAGGCAATGGAGAAAATTGGAAAGAATTTGGTGTATACAGGTAATTTTATACTTGTATTCAATTTAAACTTACATTATTTAGACACGGATTCTCTAATTTATCAAAGGTGCCTGGATGAGCCAGATCCAATTGAGGATATGAAGGGTGAATGGTTAGGTAAACTAACCTCTGAAATACCCGATGGTTGGTTAATGACCAAGTTTGTATCACCAGCGGCAAAAGTTTATAGTTATAAACTTGTAAATGCAGCTGGTGATGTAAAATATGTAACAAAAGCAAAGGGAGTGGTAAGAACGAGCTTTGACTTTTCAAATAATTTTATAATTTTCAGACGTTGGACCACACGGCAGCGTCAGTGGTAAACTTTGAAAGTATGGAGCGACTGGTTCGCGGACTCGTTATGGATGGAGAGAAATTGGTTTTGAAAACCAATACAACCTTGTTAAAGAGGCAACTCGGTGCCATATCCACAATGGATATGACAAAAAGTACTAAAGTTGTAATGGATAAACTTTGTTATCTACAAGATTATAGTACTTTACCCTACGGTTATTGTGTTTAATATATTTGAATTTATAAATTTTTATCTTGTATATATTTGTATTTATAAAATTTTATCATTGTACATGTATATTTCTAAAAATAGTTGTATTCATAAATTTTATTCTTAAATCTTTTAAAGAATTTATTACATACATTACAAACTGGTATCAATATATGGAGCACGATTGTTGTCAATTGAAAGAATAGAGTCATACTCTGCATAAACAATTGCATATAAGCCCTCTTGCGGCGTTTGTTGACCAAATTCCAATTTCAAGGCTACATTACCTTGTCGTATAACATCAAATAACTCTGACGAATGCACAGTAGGAGAAATATCAAATACAAAAAATGTGAAACCAGCTTTATACATTGCTGGTGTAATACCATTGGATGAATCTGTACGACCAAGTCCCAAACCTTCCAGCATGTCGATATATGCTGTGGCATAGGAAGATCGCCATTCTAAATTATAAGGACGGGTAGGTATTACCCTATTGTTGAGCGTCAAGTATATATTTTTCAAATCAAACGGTTTAAAGTTGAATGGCGAATGTTTAAAAGTACCATTATAAGCGTGTGCGCCGACAAGACCTACTACAACACGTTTTGGTGTATGAGACGTGAATAATATATTATTAGGTGAATCCAAGCGGCCTCCTTCTATGAAATAAGAGCGCATTTTCACTGATGTCATGGGGTAGTGTATTCGATCCTTTGCGAGTTTATCTTCTATAGGCATAGCTAATCCAGCGTTTAGATCAAACTCTTGAATGAGCAAATGTACATCGCTGATATCTACTTTCAAATTTGGAAACTCCTCCTTTAATGTAGTATCCTTGTTTTCATTATTCCAGCCTAGAGTGTCAATTAAAAAGTTATCACGGTTTGGATATGCAGTTAGCTCCATTTTTGAATAGTTTACAAACAGTCGCTCTTGATTAAATAGGTCGATACTGACGGGAGCAGCCATCTCACACAATATGCCATTTTTTACAAGCGCTTGACGCGTTCTAAATCCAGCACTGGATGCATTATCTATATATCTATCAGCATAATAGCCTGATATGGCAAGTTTGCTCTCTTTAACATCGTTGCTATACATTAAAATATTCTCGATATATGTTTTATAGGCATGATTCACGGTAGAGTCATACACGCTAACATCGCCAATTTTCAAATGATACGAATGTATTAAACTGGCAGCAAATTGTTGACATGGTGCAAAAACAAGGTTGTCTGGTACTGGATCACCGTTTGTGGTTACAATTTTAAATTTTACATTCAACCAACATCTTCTCAGATTGAGGAATGATTTGGAATTTTGAGCTATAACAAATTCCCATGGTCCTTGAGGAAGAAACGTATTTTTCAAAGGGACTTGTACAGTACGAGTAGACTCTACACCTAATGCCGACGCTGGTATATCACCATAGTTGATATTAGGTAAAAGGGCTTGTGCTGATTTTGAATCTATCAATTTAGCCATTTAAATGTGAAACGACCGCTCACGAGTGATGCACAACCGCTTATGAGGTTTTGTGGTTTTGCGTCGTCGCCGTTTGCCCAAGCCGGTAAGATCTCGTATAGCTTGTCGGCCGGCTGTTTTAAGAGTTTCCTTGATATTATCGCCTTTCAGCACCCCATCGACAATTTCATTACCAGTTTTCAGCAACTGTCCGCCAAGAGGTGAATTTACAACTGGACTATTGCTTACAGCACTGGATAAGGCGTTTCTTCCGGCATTGATGAGATTTTGGGCTATAGGTGATTGAATGATGCGTGGTAGAAATGATGCCAAAGTTGCCAAAATACCACCCAAACCATGACCCCTCTGCATTCCACGTTGAAACATCATTCCGCTAAATGGGGCGCCACCCATTTGTTGATTTAAAAGTGTTGTCCATTGAATAGAGTTGACATCCAAAAGGAGGTGCGGCATATCGAACCGCACGCGCGCAATACAAAAGTTACACTAGATCATTCTACTAAAATGTATTCGTCTGAAATAGTATCACTATTGCAATCTGTACCCAGCACTCGGAAACTATTCCTCGGTGTATATAGCGCTGATACTCTACCCAAAACGCGTCGTAAAAACTTTGCACTTGTCGTAAATACTGACACACATGATAAGCCAGGCACACATTGGCAGGTCATCTTTGTCCGTAACAAGCAAGCCTATTTTTTCTGTTGCTTGGGATATAAAATGAACAAGTACATTCAAAATTATCTGGCCAAATATAAAAAGGTAAAAATTAATACTTGCAAACCACAACGTTTAATTGAATACACTTGTGGTGGCTATGTGGTATTTGTAATACTAATGTTGTCGGCTGGTAATTCATTTGAAAGCATTTGTTCATTTTTTAAACTATTGAAAAATGATGATGTCTTTATTAAAGCGTTTATGCATAAAGTATTCGACTATAAATTGGCTACTATATAAGAAATTTGTCATTAATAACCTGCTACATTACGTGGTCAGTTATGAATATTCCTTGTCACTGTGAATTATGTGTCAAATACACGTTGGAGCAATCTAAACCAGCGCCTTTATACAGGAGAATGTTGAAATGTATTTCAGTGCCATTTATTAAAGGTATAGCATTGGGATTGGGCTTTTGTACAACACTAGTCATATTATTGCTCATTATATAAAAGTGGGTTGATTGCGTGTGGTCGTTTTTCATTTTCCTCTAATGGAACTTTTATGTAACAAATATTGTGGTACATGCAAGGAAATATTTTCTTCAACCAAGCATTTTAGTGATCACGTTTTGAAAAGACATGCAGGGATTCAACCCGTATGTAACAATTATATCAGCAATGCTGACTTTATTCAAAAATATGGACATTTGGATGGTGTTCGTAGACGTTTGTGCCCTCATTGTAGTGAAACTTTTGGAACAAGATTCAATTGTGAGCGTCATATTCGGCGTATTCATAATAATAATGGAACGAATGGTGAAGATGGTGATGGAAATGATACCAGCAAACCCTTTGAAAAAGCTGAGGAGTTTGTACATTCAACCCAATCAAAAAGATGCCGCAGCAATAGTGACGGAGAACATTCACAACACGAGCCGAGCGACAAACAAAACTGCCCTAAACTATCTTTTAAACCTTCGAAAATAAAAATGTGGTATTGTATAACTGTTGAATAAAACGTTTATTTCATATTTTTAACATGCAATGTAACAACTGTAGAACCATAATTAAATTGCATAGGACGACCAAATTCATCTAAAATTTCAATACGTATGGTATCGAGTGTTTGTCTAGTGATTGGTACATAACGAATAGGATTAAATGTTTTGGCAATCATTTTACCAAATTCAGTAGGAGGTGGTACAGGTAAACATGCAAGTAAATTAGCTTTCACATTACCAAGAATGGAATATTCTACAATATCACAATATATATACATTGTATTAATGTTATTTGAAAAATCAATGGGACGCCTGGCTATTATTGTATCGTTGATGTTTTTATTCTCAAAGCCAAGAAAATATGCAAAATCATCACCAAGCGTTGCATTCAACAATAGTCGCTTGCTTGTTACAAACTCTATGCGCTGCAATGTTTTGTTAAACTGAAATGTGGCATCTGCGAGCATTTCCTCCACTAGCTTAGCCTCAGCCTGGCGATTATTATACCATTTTTTTACATCTTCATCTTTATCTATTAAACTTTTTATACGTGCTTCTTCCTCAGCTCCAAGAGGCTTTGTATTGTTGGCGATAAATGATTCTCTTCCAGCATTGATTCCGCGTATTATTTCATCACCATTTGCATAGTTGCCTTTAGGCAAGTGTAGAATAAATTTTCTATTGGAAAAACGTAGTGTATAAGATAAATCTTTTTGAACATTTAATATAGAACAAGGAAAAATGATGTCTGTCAGCCCAATGCAATATCTATTATTGCGTAGCCTTAGTGTTTCAGGTAATCTGGTAAGAAACACTGATGATGTATTACTTTTTTCAGAGTCAACTGATGATGGAAGAGTAATGTAAAAATCATCCATGACAAACCACCACTTGATACGTGTACACTATTGCAAATGAAATCATTTGCATTTTAGGTACATTTACGAGTGGTTGATTATGGTTTTCAGCTTCAAACTACCCAGTCAGACAACTGTAATAGGTGCTACCCAATGCGGTAAAACAACCCTCATAAAGCACATATGTGAAAATACTGAAAAGTTTTTCAACGTCCCCATTGATAGAATATTCTGGTTTAGTCAATGTGGGTCATCGTCAGGTGTACCAATAAATGATGAGCGTTTAATAATTATTCAAGGGCCTCCTGATCCTGATTTGATAAAAGAACAAAAGGGAGTAAATACTATACTAGTGCTGGATGATTTGATGAACTTTTTTTCATCGAATAAAGCAGCAAAGGAATTACTCAACAACATTTTTACAGTATGGGCTCATCACTGGAATTTGGCAGTGTTTAATCTTGTGCAAGCGGCATTTCAACTGGACAGGACCAGTCGAATCAATAGTACATATATAATACTGATGAAAAGTCATTCAGATATATTACAAATACGTAATTGTCTGCAGCAATTATTTGGGCCACGTTTCAAAAATGCTCTAGAGGCGTATGATGATGCAATGTCTACTCCCTATAGTCATTTACTGATTGACAATCATCCTTTAACAAGTGAGAAGCAGCGTATACTATCTGATATAACAGCGGAGAACCCTATTGTTTATGTGGCCAGAAATGTGTTTAGTGTTTAAAGTGCTTGTTCAATGAGTGGTCGTATTTTGTCAAATTTCAACTTTTTGTCTTCTTGCGCCAAAACTCCTTGTTCTGTTTCCTCATTTTCTTTTGCACAAATTGAAATTATTGTTGAAATTGTATTTAATATTGTGAAAAATAATAATTTTCTTTTAACTAACAAGGAATATAAAACCCTCTTGCCCATATCTTCATTATTACGTCAAATAGCTTTGATACGCACACCGGAAAAGGCTAAATCATTATTGGCAACGCTTTCACACAAACAATTGAAAACAATAGTTACATGTGGTATTGCCTATTTTGGTTTTAAATCATGAAGCTCAACCATAAATATCGACTAATTCCTGTCGACGAGGAAACAATTAATATAGACAAGTTTGATGCAGAGCTCAAGCTTTTACGAGAAAATAGAGCTATACCCGACTATAAAAAGGCTGAACTATACGAAGACTTGATTGCTCGTCTCAAAAACTATAGAGAAAGTATAGATGCGCCCATATCAGTACAAGTGGAAAATGTTGATCCACCTCTATTGCCAGAATACAAGTTGCCAAGAAAGTATAACAATTTGTGGGAGAAATTTCCAGAGGTGCGCACAAACAAGAATAACCAACTTGTGATTAATAATGAGGCTGTACCAAACACGAATATTACAAAAATTTTAGATTTTGTATTGGATAAAACAAAAACGGAGCCCAATGGATTTTCAGTCTTGTCAAAGTTTTTAGCCAGTAAAGGCGTACCTAGTTCTAACAAGAAACAAACTAGAAGAGAGTCGGCTGACAATGATTCAGTTGACGTTGTAACTAGAGCTGAACCGGCTGTTACAGACTTGGACTCTACTATATTACCTAGAACGCCTCGTCATCGTAAAGCTGTTATTCGATATTCACCATCACCGGTTCGTACACTCAAAAGTAAAAGGTCAAAGACTTTTGATACTGCCGCCGAATCATATTACACACCACAAGAAGGAGACTCACAGAATGGCCAAGGTCGTAAAAGGTTCTACATTAGATTATGGAAATGATATTTTGGCGAGCATTTATTACGATATAAAACACCCAGCTTCATATACATCAGCCAAGAATTTATTATCGCAAGCACGAAAACATGGCATTTCAAAGGTACAAGTTGATGATTTTTTGCAAGATTCTGAAACTTTTACACGACATAAACCAACCAGAATGCGTATGCAGACTAGAAAGACTAGAGGATGTGGTCGATTTCTAACAGTGCAAGCAGATTTGGTTGATATGCAAAAATATAAAAAATTAAACGACGGCTATGCTTACATGTTGACCATGATTGATGTTTATACACGCATGTTATATGTTAGGCCTTTGAAAACTAAAGGTGGTATAGAGGTTGCTAGTGCATTTGAAAGTTTATTCAAGAATTTTATACCAATTCAGTTGATTACTGATAATGGCACAGAGTTTTATAATAGTCATTGTGAAAAACTATTCAAAAAGTTTGCCATACTGCACGGATCTACAAGTTCACCACAAAAGGCTGCAATGGTGGAGCGAGCAAATAGAACTTTAAAAACACGCATGATGAAATATCTCTATTACAAGAATAATCATCGTTGGATTGATATCCTAGATGATTTGGTTGAAGGAATAAACAAATCTTATAACCGCTCTATAAAAATGCGGCCCATTGATGTTAAAGCAAATATATTCATTGAAGAATATGCACCAGCTGTTAAAAGCCGCTTTAAAATTGGTGATACTGTTCGCATAAGCAAAAATAGGCGTACTTTTGAAAAAAGCTACGAGTCTGGATATACAATGGAGCTGTTCACAATTGATGAGGTTGTAACCGGAAACCCAACCGTGTATAAACTTGTAGATTATAATGGTGAACGTATAAAGGGAATATTCTACGAACCTGAACTTGTCTTAGCTACTAATAAAAGCAACAAGTACTATATAGAAAAAGTTTTAAAAGAGCGTACTCGAAGCGGTAAACGTCAAGTATTTGTAAAATGGAGTGGATATCCCGACAACTTTAATGAATGGATAGATGCAGAAAATTTAAATGTATAATTTTTCAATGTTATAAACAATTGTAATTATAATAAATGATTTATTTGATATATCGCATAATGTAACAATAAAAAACCAGCAAAATACAAACAACAATTCAACCTGGAAAAAAAAAAATGTAGACTATTCAAATTTTCAAATTCTTACCAGTTGGTTGATCATTTGTCCTCAATTGATGAGCCATTGATGGATATTCGCAAGAGCTGGAAAAAAAAAAAATGTTACGGCTGAGAATATAAAAATGCCACATAACAAAACAAGAATAAAACGCCAATTGTACTATTTGTGCTTGTTGTAGTCAAAATGAAGGATCAAAGCGGATAAACATGTTCAGGTTGAGTGCTTCAGGACTTAGTTTAAAGTAGAATACATTCTGCTTATAACCAAAAGTCTTTACAGTAGCCTCATCTGCATATATAACAATATAGCCCATATTGTTCAACAATTGCTTGCACGTCATGGTATTATAAGAGCGCATCTAAAAAATGATAAAATTGAAAATAAATAAATATGCAAGCTTACATTAATAGAGAACTTTTCGGGCTTATAGTGACGAAATTCCTTCAAAAGACCCAACGCATCATTCCTTCCTCTACACTTTATACAGAGGCTGAAACAGTGATACTCGTCTATAACCTGCAATGATTCCCTACAAGTTTTGCAGAGACAAATTGGTCTCATTAATACACTCCTTGGTGGAGTGCTCTCTCTCAGAATCTCCATCTGCTTTATTGGTGAATCTAAATTAAAGATTTAAAAAATACAAGTTAAGGTTCATACCAAAACTTGTAAAATTTGGAGCTGGTGTGGGTGGTCGTGGTACTTCAGGTTCAGGCGATTTGCGCACAACATTTGTCACATCAGCAAGTACAGCACGCTTCATTTCCGCTAAAGATCCAACTTTCTAAAATATAAGGCAAACTTGCAGAGAGGAGCAGTCTATGGCGATTGGGAAAGAGTGGCAGAAGATGGTGAAACGTCGGATCCTCGGATAGTTGGCAGAGCTGAAATGTAAATGTAGCAAAATTGCCAACCTTTTATACAAAGATTTTTGTAAAGTACAACCCATTGTGTTACAATCAAGTTTGCTGATGAAATTCTTTTATTAATTAGATTTTACAGCATATTTATGCAGATATACTCATCTCATCGACAGTTGCCAGCAGTTGGCGCACTCTGAACCTGTAAACAATCTGCATATTAATTAGTTTTTACATCTCTTTAAACATTATTGTTTACCGTTTGTGCCATAAACAACAGCCATCTCTGTAAAACATTTACGCTTTTTAAACTTTGCTTAATAGCTCATATATTAATCATAGTATACTTTTAAACCCATATTGTACCACAAAACATATGACAGCCAACGTTTTATATGTGAAAAATATTTCATTCTTTAATATTTAATAATGATTATATTACGAAACTAAAACTTTTGAAATGTTAAAATGATTATACTATATTTAAACCCCCACAGTGCAGTTATTACTGTTTATTAACCCTCGATGTGCGTTGAGGTCAGCGCAACTGTTTGTTAATCTTATTGTATTTACCTTCAATGTGTGCTCTATTTAGTTATTGTATTGTTATATTAGTAAAATAAAGTTTAAAACTAATCTTTTATTATAATTTGAAACCTTTACTTGTTAGAATAAATATAATTAATAACAATTCGCAATTTCAAAAATTAATAATTTAATGTCGTTCTTATCGAATTAACCTTCGATATGTGTTCCATTAAATTTTGGTATTTCATATCGTTCTTATCGAATTAACTTTCGATATGTGTTCCATTAAATTTTGGTATTTCATATCGTTCTTATCGAATTAACCTTCGATATGTGTTCCATTGAAATACCCATAACAAGTACGGTGAACAAAACGATATACATGCAAAAATTTTATTGATCTTTAAAAATACAAATAAAATATTACAAACACAATACAATAAAAAATAAACAAAATAAGTAAACAAACATCATTAATAAATTTAATAAATAAATAAAATTTAAAAAACAAATTTACATATTTAAATATTTAAATATTTAAAATTTATAATTTTTATTTTTACTTAATATATTTAAAAATAATTAAAACTATATACATACATTTGAATAAACAAATTTAAAATTTGATTTAAAAAAAAAAAAAAAAAAAAAAAATCATGCTTTAAATCATGATTTTTAAATTTAAAATAGGAGAATCCATGAACCATGATCCCAAAATATGATTTTAACAGCTGACGCTCAAAAATATGTTTTTGACAGCTGACGCGCCCCAAAAGTATGTTTTTAGCAGCTGACGCCCCCAAAAGTATGTTTTTGACAGCTGTTTGGGGGCGTGGTTAGTAAATTTTGCACGGCTCTCTACTAGCAATACACCAACCACACAAAAATCACCTACGCCCGCACTTTCTTCAACCACACCCGCAGTAAGCTCATCCCCACCTCTACAAAACTCACCTTCATCCATTGATCATTCTACATCTGGGCATTCTCTATCTCCGTCTCTTCCATCGCAAACTAATCAAGCAAATACTTTTGTTGCAGAAAACAAGAGAATTAACCCAAGAATGGACCCAATGGACGAAGGCGCACCACTTACGCAAACCTCGGGAAGGGCACCTGTTCCAACACCTACAATCATCCCTCAACCAGCAGCGATTCCGTCCGCCATACGCGATATAAAAGCTCCACGCTACGATGGAAAAACACCATTCAACCGCTATCTACTATACCTAGATGAACACTTCAACGCTACAAGAACAACTATGCCCGAACGTCTTCAAAGCATACAATTATTGCTAGAAGATGATCGAGCAAGAGAAGCGTACAGAAAACTCACAACCGAAGATAAGCGACTCGGATGGGACCATGTCAAGAAGCGACTCTCAGAAATGATCACACCGAAAAAACAGAGAGAACGAGCAATGCACCGCCTACATGGCTTGAAACAGTTACCAACGGAATCGGTACAAAGCTTTGCAACAAGATGTTCTAACGAAGCCTACTCGGCTATGGACATGAACAACGAAAGTGAGCTTAACATGCTCCGATCCACCTTCACTTGGGGACTAAGACCCGAAATAAGCGAACATGTTAGCCGTCTAGACCCACCAAACTTTGAGGAAGCTTACGAAATGGCCTTACGAGAAGAACTCTTTATACAAAATAGACCAACATCGTTTGTCAACAATATAGAGAAGTCGTTCAACAACCTCAACATTCGAGACTCGAAGGACAACAATCAATACCAGAGAAACAAATCTAAGGATTTCAAAGGAACCAAACCGATGTATAATGGCAATGGCAAACCACACAACCGATATCCGGACAGATACAACAACCAATATCGGCCTCATCAACACCAATACAGGAACCATAACTCACGATTCTCTCAAAATAAGGGATCAAGACAAAACTACTTCGACAGATCACGGAACAGAAGCCAAGAAAGACCATACTATCGAAACCGCGACCAAAACTATAGCGGACACAACAACCGGCGACAATCAAATAATCACGAACAATACCCCTCTCAATACAATCGAAGCCAATACAACAATTATAGAAGTCGCCCGCGCAGCACCTCCAATGGACCGGAACGGTATAGAGAACGCACACAGAGCCCAGGAGTACGTTTTCAAGTCAACAACGTCACGGAAAACGAAGTACCGAACAACAAAAGAAAATCAACACCATTCCTACCCCTCTTTATCACAATTATCGCACTCATTATAAACACATGCAGTGCAGAAACAACGTACCAGTTATGCACAGGAAACAGAGGAGGAATATATGTCGAGCCGCCATCGCCAACAGCTTGCCGATCCATCGCACCAACTAATAACCATATCCAGAAGACTACAGCAGAATTGTTCATCCAAAACCTACAACCAAAAGAGTGGGAAGCATGGAAATGTGCAATTGAAACTTACCAACTCTGCATTCACGACGTTTTCTTCATCAGAGAAACTAATGTCTCACTAGCAAAAGTTTCACCAACAACACTGCAAGAATGTTCGTCAGCTATTAAAGAAAGAATATTCAACGGTACCAACCTTCAAAGAGAAGCACCAGGACTCTATGGAACTCCATTCCCACATACAACTATTACTAATGGTATATGGAAACAGGAATGCGAACAACGTACCAGATTCATAGCTGAACGAGGACACATGACCAGCCTACAAGACAATACAGTACTCTCAGATATATTCATAAACGACAACGGATGCACCAGTGACAAAGGACAATGCCTAACCAACAACGCTCTCATCATATGGACCCCACCATCAGAAAAACATAGTTGCTCGTACACTTCATTAGGCTCTCACGAAGTTTTTATATCAGAAGACACCATATTGATTCCCGGAATTCAAAGTGCTTTTATTCTAAACAATAAAACACCGGAAAAAGAAGCCTCCTCATGCTTACAAAAAGATATATTTACTACAAATAGTGGAACTCTAATCTCCTTCAACTCAACCTCAAGCTTAGGACGATCAAGAAGACACGCAATCACGGAATACCCTAAAGGATTCTTGACAGTTCATCAATACCCCTCGCTAAGATATTCAGCCAGCAAAACCGGAACTATTCTACTATATACAACCTATATTCAACGGAAAAGACTTGACATCCATTACAATCTCAATAACATAACAAATATGTTACCTAAGTATATCGCAATCTTCAAATACCTAGGTATAAATTTTGATGTTATTAAAAATCGTCTTATATGGCACAAATATGAAGACGTCAACATAGCCATTCTACACGCCCTAGGAGAAGCAGAAATAAGAGAAGCAACAAAAATCGCGATCGATAATCTATCGTATAAGGAACTTACGCAAAAACTTAGCAAACGGATCACAATTAAGGATTTTAAGAAAATACTACCAACCAAAACAGGAGACTACTATGAAATCGCGAAAGAAATTGCTTACTCACTTGCGGAAATACCTACTACATTAGCTACAGGAGAAACAACACCATCTTTAGAAGAATACTTATATCAACTTATGCCACCAAGAAAACCAAAACTCACCAAGACACGAAACGATTTAGAACTGTACGAACAACTAGCACAAGCAAAAATTATCCTGAACGCAATAAATAATCCGAAGAAGCTACATTCAAAAGAAGAATACGAAGCAGAAATGAAGAAATGGATCAAATATGAAAAAGAACTGAACTTACCACCATTACAACTGCCAAACTACACAGTTATCTTCGATGGCGACGATATATTCTACGGCTTCCGGAAAAGAAATCCTACAAATTATAGCATTACACAAGAGGATAGTGAAAAATTTTATAATCATTATCTACCCCTTATCAGTACTCCCGGAACACGACCTTTTGCAACCACAATTAGAAGCACTTCGACCCCCCTACAAACTACTACTACAACCACTACCACGACCCCTAAGCCTACAACCATAAGGAACGTCATCACTTCGACAATCACACCCAAAACACATATATCCGAAACAACTAGACCCAAACCAACAATACCCACGTCTTCATCAACTACTACTACTACTACCACTACTACTACTACTACTTCTACTACTGCTAGACCCAGATCAACAACAACCACAACACCTACAACAACCACAACTATATTCACCACTCATCGACCAACACAATCATTCTCCACCCCCCAATCTACATTCAATATTACTACAAACCCAATCACAATCACCTCAAGCCAGGAATACAATAGGAAAGAATCACTCACCAAGTCACCGCCTCCAAGAACTACAAAAAGATCTATCACTACCACTCGCAGCACACCTGAAGAAATATCATCACATATTGGTAAGAAAGCTCACGTAGACTACCTTAAAGCTAAGAACGATATCGTCCAAAAATGGAATGAACATCTTCATCAACAAGAAACGCAATCTCATCTACAATATGCCACTACCAATCTGGAAGATGATATCATACGTACGTTCACAACAAACAGAAACAACATCTGCCACGTACAAAATAAACAACTACTTACCTGGTGGGCTATTCTTCAAATAAATCCTACTATAGGGATGCGTACAATGCTACGACGACAGGATATATCTGCAAGATTCATAAATGATAAACTAATTTATGTAATGCCATGCACACCAATTCAAATTACAAAAACATACCGTGATCACAAAGTCAACAGCACGTGTTTTCTGGAAACCCCAGTCGAAACGGAACATCACGGCCAACTGTTCATCTTACCAGGTACAAGAGACCTCACACCGATGGCACATGCCATACCATGCGGATTCACAATCAAGGATCCCTGGAAAGAAAACGATCAATGGACTAATAATAACCAATCAATAAATGTAACATCACCAGCATACATCGACGAGTTAGGATCAATCAACCTAGAACATATCAAGTTTAATGGAAGCAACATTTTCAACAATCTAACAGAATCAACGTTTCCTATGGCACTAGCAATATCATATGGATCCAGCTTAGCAACGCTACAGGCTACTTTACCAGGAAGAATAAAACCTGTAATCAAACAAAGATTAATTCCTAACATGAACCCTGTTACCCTAACAGCAGGAGCAGCCAGCAGCTTACTACTCAGCTACGAACATACAAAAGAAGCTATAACTTGGAAAATGTTTGACTTTCTGTCACCAATATGGGGAAAGATTCAAACCTGGACACTACGCGTACTTGCTATCATTGGATCAATCATCATAACAATTGGCATAATCACACTCGCCACCTGGATAATAAAAATATACGCATGTAGCTCAAGGATACCCATCAACAATGTCAAATGGGAAGCAGAATACTTACAACCACTATCAACTGAGAACACAAGAACAGAAACATCTCATCCTTCTCCGTCCGCTCCATACGTCGACAACCATCACAACAGCTGTCAACTCACATTGTATGATCCTTCAGCACCAATTCCTGAACACATTTATGAAGCTTATTTCCCTACAAGCATGAAGAAAGAAAACATAAACTACGTAGGAGGATCACAATTACCGTTTGTCCCGATTTCAATCCACAATCACATCTTTAAGGCACTATGGGACACGGGAGCATCAGCATCATACATGCGAGAATCCACCTTCAAACAACTGCCCGCGGCAACGATGGTACTAAAACAAACAACAGCGATAGTCGCGAATAAATCTAAATTCTCATTTATGGGATACACAAGGATCCTCATAACAATAGGAACAACAGAAACAGAACACAAATTTTATGTAGCAGAAGATAACTACTGTCCAGCACCAGTGTTACTTGGAATAGACTTCATGGAAGCATTACATCAACAAGGAATTTACACCTCACTTCGACCGCTGGATAAAACAATTGTTATCGGCACAACACATGTTCCACTAGCACGAGAAACATCTCCGTGGGAACACCAGACCACGAAAGCTTATGTGGTTAGCTTAGAAAACAAAACGCTAAGACCAGGAGAAACAAGAACGCTCACGCTAGAAGTACACGATCCAGAAAGCTATGAACAGGCGTTTCTAGATTGTAAGAAACCAGGCAACAAACTCTCTTTCACGCCTACTATATTTACGCCAACTGGATACGGAGTACAAATTTACGCGACGAATATATGCAAACAGCCACTCGAAATTCAAATGAATCAAGAAATAGGGATAGCAGAAGCGATACCAAAGGACAACCAAGAAAAATACGAAGGCCAATACATACCTCCGGAAGCTCGATGGGAAGAGCAACTGCCATATTTCCCAGACAATTTCATCAATGAGCTTGACCTTTCAGAAGCCTGCTTCTCACAAATCGAACAACAGCAACTGAAAGAAATAATTTTACTACATAAACAAGCGTTTCTCAATGAAGATAGAAATATCGGACTCTTCCTAGGACCAATTGAACACTCCATTCCAATCATGCCAGGAAAAACACCATCATTCAAAATTACTTATCGTATACCACTCTCCCAACAAGAAGAAGTGGAGAAACAAATAGAAGAAATGCTACAACAAAGAATCATTGAACCATCAAACTCAATGACAACTAGTCCAGTAATTTTGGTGAAGAAGAAAGACAAAACTTACAGATTTGTAACGGACTTTCGAGCTCTGAATGCAATAACTCAGAAACAAGTATATGTCATATCAAACATACAGGACATCCTAGATTTGGCCGCTGGAGCAAGGATCTTCAGCAACTTTGATTTAGTATCTGGATTTTTCCAAATACCTCTTAAGAAAGAAGATCGTCATCTTACAGCTTTCACAACAACAAGTGGAACTTATCAATATTGTCGAATGCCGATGGGATTATGTGGATCACCCCATACTTTTCAAAACGCAGTACGATACCTGCAATCAATGGTTAAATGCAAGCTATTCGTATATCTAGATGATTTACTGTTAATCTCTGAATCTACGACAGCACATTTAAAAGATATTGAAGAAGTTTTGGAAGCAGTAACTCAAATAGGATTCAAAATAAAACTGAAGAAATGCGCATTCGCAAGAAAGGAAGTAAAATTTCTAGGATACATAGTTGGACAAGAAGGAATTAAACCGGACCCACATAAAATTAAGGCAATACAAGATTATCCCCAACCAAAATCAACAACAGGAGTAAGAGCTTTCATGGGAGTAGTAAACTACTTCAGAAGGTTCATAAAGAACGCTGCAGGAATAGCAACACCACTCTACAACCTCACTCAGAAAGACACTCCGTTCAAATGGACAGAAGAAGAAGAAATTGCTTTTAATACTTTGAAGAAAACATTGACTCAAGCACCTGTGTTACAAGCACCAATCCCGAAGCGACCATATGTTATTGAAAGTGATGGAAGTATGATAGCAGTTGGCGCTGTACTACTTCAAGCGAAAGACGATCAAGAACCATTACACCCCATAGCTTTTGCTAGTCGGAAACTCAACAAAGCTGAAAGGAATTATCCACCAATAGAAGTAGAAGCATTAGCTCTTACATTCGCCGTTAAACAATTTCGCACCTACATACTAGGAACAGCAACCAAAATTATCACGGATCATAGACCACTTACTAGTTTAATGACTAGAAAAGATTTAATAGGTCGTTTAGCAAAATTTCAAATTGTTTTACAAGAATACGATATTGAAATTATCTACAGACCAGGAAAATTAAATAGTGTATGTGACGCATTATCACGATATTTTGAAGATGAAATCAACGAAGCAAAACCACCAGCAAAGAAGAAAAACGAAAGAAAAACGACGGAAGATACTATTCATCAGATAAACACCTTCACGATAGCAGATATTCGATCAGTTCAGAATCAATCAAATTGGATAAAAGAAACTATGGATAAAATAAAGAATAATACAGCTGGACGACAACTGACGGACAGATATATTGTGTACAACGATGTACTATACTCAAAACCAAAAAGAAGCCTACAAGTACCACGAACAATTTTACCACGAGAAGAGCACATAATTAATCCAATTATGAAGAAATTTCATGAAGATCCGACACTCGGAGCTCATCTAGGAATAAACAAAACAATGGACTCAATATCAAGACGATTTACATGGACTGGAATGCAAGAAGACATTACAAACTACATCAACAGATGTCTTGCTTGTGCGAAAAGAAAGAACAACCCTCACGAAGCAACGGTGGAACCAATGAAAAATTTTCCAACATCAACAAAACCATGGCAAAGAGTACACATGGATATACTCGGACCATTACCTAGGACAGAACAAGAAAACAGATATGTTCTTTCAATTCAAGATTCTTTTTCAAAATGGATAATCGCAATTCCGCTAATCAGACAAACATCAGAAGAAATTATATCAGCTATCGAAAAATATCTCTTCTATGTTTTTGGACCACCTGTCACTATCATCACAGACAATGGATCTAATTTTATTTCAAACGATTTCACCACTATGTGCAGTAATTTTGGAACTACACACCACACTACTATGCCGTATTACAAAAACGCTAACGGACAAGTAGAAAGATTACATCGGACGATCGAAGAAGCATTAACAGCCTACGTTAATGACGAACAAAACGATTGGGATAAGATACTTCCGAAGATTATTTTTACACTCAACAGATTACCAAACGCCACCACTAAAATATCACCATACGAATGTTTGTTTGGACAAGTAGCACGTCTACCCATTGACAAAAACTTGGAAACACCGGAAGAACAAAATACCACGGATCAGCTCAAAAACTTAAGAGATATTCAAGAAAAAGTCAAGGAAAAGATTGCCACCAATGAAGAAAGAATGAAGCAGAAATATGATCAAGCACATAGGACAAAAGAAAGAATATTAGATATAGGAGATCGAGTATTTGTACAAAGAGCGAACCCAAGCAACAAATTACAAATACGAAGAGATGGACCTTACCGGATAGTGACAATTGAAGGAAACAACATCAGCATAACGGACCAAGATGGAAATATTATAAAAGCTCACAAAAATAACATACGTTATTTTCCACCAGACGATAATCTTATATCAACAAGAAATAATGAAGAAGAGGAAGAAGAGGACCAAGACATAGCAAACGAAGAAGAAGAAGAAGAAGCAAGTTGGAATAATCTGGATGAATGGGAACAAACCAATAATACGGAAAATAACAACAACTGTTACCCAACAGGCAGTCCAGATACTCTCGCGCAACTGTTACCTATCACAGGGAATAACAGAGGAGTAAACGAAGAAGAAATTGAACATAATTCAGAAACACCTGACGACCTTGCTACAGCAAGAAGAATAACAAATTCTAATATACAATTAGAAGATGAATCAACAACAATCGACAGAATTCAAGAGGACCTCAGACAGCTGACACCTTTCTCTCAAGAAGAAGGTTCTAATCAAAACGATATAGAAGATAATAACGCAAAAACATACGAAAAACTACGAGATCAATTCAAGAATGAAAACAGAAAGGAGCTATTTGAGGACAGAAACAAAAACTCACCAGCAATCAAAAATTGGAACACTACACTTGCCGCAGCACTAGGAATAGGAAATGAAAACTCACGCCCGTATCATGTTAAACTACAACCCAAAAGAAAAACACAAGACGAAGAAATCAGAAGTAATGGAGAATTGGAACTACATGGAAAAGCGGATCAAAGCAAAAAGCAGCAGAATAAATCTCCAACGCAAAACAAAGGAGAACAAGTACGAAACTTTTAATTAACTAACAAAAATCGTAGAATTGTAAAAATAATTTTTCTTTCTTTCGTATAGTACATTAAACATAAGACATAGATCAAAAACCACCGAAATTCTAATTTCTATCCTTTAATTTTAACAAATTGTAACAATCACTGAAAAACAAACTATATAAAGAGAAAATTTTGATAGAGAAAAATTCAATAACACTTTTCTTATTCAAAATGACCTCCTCTCTCGCCAACGTCACACTCTCTACATTCCTCGCAACTCCAACACCACTGGTCCCTCTAGCGACCACTATTGAACAAGAATGGATAGAGGTAGAAAACCTTCGTGAAGGTCTTCTACCTATCAACTGCATGAAGCCCAACTTAGGACCAATAATAAGCCTCCAAACGAGCAAATTGGAAAAGAAGACACAGCACATCCTATTTATGATGGAACTATTGGAGGAGAAAACCAAAAACTATAAGGAAAACGATCTGAAGGAGCTTCGCCAGCATCAAAAGAAATGGACAGAAGGATGTTCTCTCAGCCAGAAAGAGAACAGAATCCGACACATAATGCTGGGACAACCCGCCAGAACGCAGACCACAGCTGACATCTACAAAGCAATGCCGACGTGGACAACACAGATGACACAACATGCTGTAAGAAATAGCGGAACCGAAGAAGAAGCATCGTGGATAGAGATAGGGCAAGACCTATCAGTAGTAATCGAAAAACTACTGACAAAAAGGACTACCAACACGTCCGCATCAAAAAGTAAGGCAAAAGCAGTTAGCCAAACCATCAGAACAATGGAGCTGCTTGGACTAGCATCAATGACGGAAATGATCCAGGAAATTGACCAACTGGCGGATTAAAAAAGAGAGGAAAGGTTTAAATCATTTATAAAATTCTATCTCTTAAAATTTTTCTCTTTATCAATAGTTTGTTGAAAAAAAAAAAAAAAAAAAAAATCTGCTTTATCTCATGCCATTTTATTTTTTTATTTTTTCTCTCTTATTATTTGCATATAACAGCTGAGGTCAGCTGACTTGTATCCGTTGGGGCATGTTACATACATATCTCAAAGGAAAGCAGCTGACCATGGCAGCTGCTATTATTAAACTAATGCAGATAGTTTTTAAGCAATTCTGAGAATATTCTAGATGCACTTTTTATAAACTTTGTAACAATTTGTGTAAACTGAGTAGGAGTTGTATGGATATATAAACCTGAGTCCTCAAGACTCAGGCATCTCATTATCTCATTATCTTACTTTCTCTTTATCTTCTTTATATTCTCTTTCTTAACTCTAGCTCTAATCTTTGTATAATTATATTATAATGCGAACAATAAACCTTTATATATTTGATCTCTTGTTTCTTATTTCACCTTACATTACACACATATATTTAAAATCATACTCATCTTCTCATAGTCTGTTTGGATCTCTCAACTTGGAACCATTGAGGATCTAAATGGAACGCGTCAACAAATGAATAATATAGTCTTCCTATTAAATCAGGTGGCTTGGCTTTATTTAGAAAATGATAGTTTGAATGGAGCATCCGTTGTCATAAAAAACAAAACTAACGATCAGGATGAGATTCGAACTGACGCGGGGAAACCCCAATGGATTAGCAGTCCATCGCCTTAACCACTCCGCCTCCTGATCACAGGGTTTTTCCAAGAATACTCTTACTTAAACAAAGAAATTATTGTGACAACAAATATCGTCAACAAACAAATAAGAAAGTCTTCCTGTTAAATCAGGTGGCTTGGCTTAATTTAGAAAATGATAGTTTGAATGGAGCATCCGTTGTCATAAAAAACAAAACTAACGATCAGGATGAGATTCGAACTCACGCGGGGAAACCCCAATGGATTAGCAGTCCATCGCCTTAACCACTCGGCCACCTGATCACAGGGTTTTTCCAAGAATACTCTTACTTAAACAAAGAAATTATTGTGACAACAAATATCGTCAGCAAACAAATAAGAAAGTCTTCCTATTAAATCAGGTGGCTTGGCTTTATTTAGAAAATGATAGTTTGAATGGAGCATCCGTTGTCATAAAAAACAAAACTAACGATCAGGATGAGATTCGAACTCACGCGGGGAAACCCCAATGGATTAGCAGTCCATCGCCTTAACCACTCGGCCACCTGATCACAGGGTTTTTCCAAGAATACTCTTACATAAACAAAGAAATTATTGTGAGAATAAATAACGTCAACAAATGAATAATATAGTCTTCCTATTAAATCAGGTGGCTTGGCTTTATATAGAAAATGATAGTTTGAATGGAGCATCCGTTGTCATAAAAAACAAAACTAACGATCAGGATGAGATTCGAACTCACGCGGGGAAACCCCAATGGATTAGCAGTCCATCGCCTTAACCACTCGGCCACCTGATCACAGGGTTTTTCCAAGAATACTCTTACATAAACAAAGAAATTATTGTGAGAATAAATAACGTCAACAAATGAATAATATAGTCTTCCTATTAAATCAGGTGGCTTGGCTTTATTTAGAAAATGATAGTTTGAATGGAGCATCCGTTGTCATAAAAAACAAAACTAACGATCAGGATGAGATTCGAAATCACGCGGGGAAACCCCAATGGATTAGCAGTCCATCGCCTTAACCACTCCGCCTCCTGATCACAGGGTTTTTCCAAGAATACTCTTACTTAAACAAAGAAATTATTGTGACAACAAATATCGTCAACAAACAAATAAGAAAGTCTTCCTGTTAAATCAGGTGGCTTGGCTTAATTTAGAAAATGATAGTTTGAATGGAGCATCCGTTATCATAAAAAACAAAACTAACGATCAGGATGAGATTCGAACTCACGCGGGGAAACCCCAATGGATTAGCAGTCCATCGCCTTAACCACTCCGCCTCCTGATCACAGGGTTTTTCCAAGAATACTCTTACTTAAACAAAGAAATTATTGTGACAACAAATATCGTCAACAAACAAATAAGAAAGTCTTCCTGTTAAATCAGGTGGCTTGGCTTAATATAGAAAATGATAGTTTGAATGGAGCATCCGTTGTCATAAAAAACAAAACTAACGATCAGGATGAGATTCGAACTCACGCGGGGAAACCCCAATGGATTAGCAGTCCATCGCCTTAACCACTCGGCCACCTGATCACAGGGTTTTTCCAAGAATACTCTTACTTAAACAAAGAAATTATTGTGACAACAAATATCGTCAGCAAACAAATAAGAAAGTCTTCCTATTAAATCAGGTGGCTTGGCTTTATTTAGAAAATGATAGTTTGAATGGAGCATCCGTTGTCATAAAAAACAAAACTAACGATCAGGATGAGATTCGAACTGACGCGGGGAAACCCCAATGGATTAGCAGTCCATCGCCTTAACCACTCGGCCACCTGATCACAGGGTTTTTCCAAGAATACTCTTACTTAAACAAAGAAATTATTGTGACAACAAATATCGTCAGCAAACAAATAAGAAAGTCTTCCTATTAAATCAGGTGGCTTGGCTTTATTTAGAAAATGATAGTTTGAATGGAGCATCCGTTGTCATAAAAAACAAAACTAACGATCAGGATGAGATTCGAACTCACGCGGGGAAACCCCAATGGATTAGCAGTCCATCGCCTTAACCACTCGGCCACCTGATCACAGGGTTTTTCCAAGAATACTCTTACTTAAACAAAGAAATTATTGTGACAACAAATATCGTCAGCAAACAAATAAGAAAGTCTTCCTATTAAATCAGATGGCTTGGCTTTATTTAGAAAATGATAGTTTGAATGGAGCATCCGTTGTCATAAAAAACAAAACTAACGATCAGGATGAGATTCGAACTCACGCGGGGAAACCCCAATGGATTAGCAGTCCATCGCCTTAACCACTCGGCCACCTGATCACAGGGTTTTTCCAAGAATACTCTTACTTAAACAAAGAAATTATTGTGACAACAAATATCGTCAGCAAACAAATAAGAAAGTCTTCCTATTAAATCAGGTGGCTTGGCTTTATTTAGAAAATGATAGTTTGAATGGAGCATCCGTTGTCATAAAAAACAAAACTAACGATCAGGATGAGATTCGAACTGACGCGGGGAAACCCCAATGGATTAGCAGTCCATCGCCTTAACCACTCCGCCTCCTGATCACAGGGTTTTTCCAAGAATACTCTTACTTAAACAAAGAAATTATTGTGACAACAAATATCGTCAACAAACAAATAAGAAAGTCTTCCTGTTAAATCAGGTGGCTTGTCTTAATTTAGAAAATGATAGTTTGAATGGAGCATCCGTTGTCATAAAAAACAAAACTAACGATCAGGATGAGATTCGAACTCACGCGGGGAAACCCCAATGGATTAGCAGTCCATCGCCTTAACCACTCGGCCACCTGATCACAGGGTTTTTCCAAGAATACTCTTACTTAAACAAAGAAATTATTGTGACAACAAATATCGTCAGCAAACAAATAAGAAAGTCTTCCTATTAAATCAGGTGGCTTGGCTTTATTTAGAAAATGATAGTTTGAATGGAGCATCCGTTGTCATAAAAAACAAAACTAACGATCAGGATGAGATTCGAACTCACGCGGGGAAACCCCAATGGATTAGCAGTCCATCGCCTTAACCACTCGGCCACCTGATCACAGGGTTTTTCCAAGAATACTCTTACTTAAACAAAGAAATTATTGTGACAACAAATATCGTCAGCAAACAAATAAGAAAGTCTTCCTATTAAATCAGGTGGCTTGGCTTTATTTCGAAAATGATAGTTTGAATGGAGCATCCGTTGTCATAAAAAACAAAACTAACGATCAGGATGAGATTCGAACTCACGCGGGGAAACCCCAATGAATTAGCAGTCCATCGCCTTAACCACTCGGCCACCTGATCACAGGGTTTTTCCAAGAATACTCTTACATAAACAAAGAAATTATTGTGAGAATAAATAACGTCAACAAATGAATAATATAGTCTTCCTATTAAATCAGGTGGCTTGGCTTTATATAGAAAATGATAGTTTGAATGGAGCATCCGTTGTCATAAAAAACAAAACTAACGATCAGGATGAGATTCGAACTCACGCGGGGAAACCCCAATGGATTAGCAGTCCATCGCCTTAACCACTCGGCCACCTGATCACAGGGTTTTTCCAAGAATACTCTTACATAAACAAAGAAATTATTGTGAGAATAAATAACGTCAACAAATGAATAATATAGTCTTCCTATTAAATCAGGTGGCTTGGCTTTATTTAGAAAATGATAGTTTGAATGGAGCATCCGTTGTCATAAAAAACAAAACTAACGATCAGGATGAGATTCGAACTCACGCGGGGAAACCCCAATGGATTAGCAGTCCATCGCCTTAACCACTCCGCCTCCTGATCACAGGGTTTTTCCAAGAATACTCTTACTTAAACAAAGAAATTATTGTGACAACAAATATCGTCAGCAAACAAATAAGAAAGTCTTCCTATTAAATCAGGTGGCTTGGCTTTATTTAGAAAATGATAGTTTGAATGGAGCATCCGTTGTCATAAAAAACAAAACTAACGATCAGGATGAGATTCGAACTCACGCGGGGAAACCCCAATGGATTAGCAGTCCATCGCCTTAACCACTCGGCCACCTGATCACAGGGTTTTTCCAAGAATACTCTTACTTAAACAAAGAAATTATTGTGACAACAAATATCGTCAGCAAACAAATAAGAAAGTCTTCCTATTAAATCAGGTGGCTTGGCTTTATTTAGAAAATGATAGTTTGAATGGAGCATCCGTTGTCATAAAAAACAAAACTAACGATCAGGATGAGATTCGAACTCACGCGGGGAAACCCCAATGGATTAGCAGTCCATCGCCTTAACCACTCGGCCACCTGATCACAGGGTTTTTCCAAGAATACTCTTACTTAAACAAAGAAATTATTGTGACAACAAATATCGTCAGCAAACAAATAAGAAAGTCTTCCTATTAAATCAGATGGCTTGGCTTTATTTAGAAAATGATAGTTTGAATGGAGCATCCGTTGTCATAAAAAACAAAACTAACGATCAGGATGAGATTCGAACTCACGCGGGGAAACCCCAATGGATTAGCAGTCCATCGCCTTAACCACTCGGCCACCTGATCACAGGGTTTTTCCAAGAATACTCTTACTTAAACAAAGAAATTATTGTGACAACAAATATCGTCAGCAAACAAATAAGAAAGTCTTCCTATTAAATCAGGTGGCTTGGCTTTATTTAGAAAATGATAGTTTGAATGGAGCATCCGTTGTCATAAAAAACAAAACTAACGATCAGGATGAGATTCGAACTCACGCGGGGAAACCCCAATGGATTAGCAGTCCATCGCCTTAACCACTCGGCCACCTGATCACAGGGTTTTTCCAAGAATACTCTTACTTAAACAAAGAAATTATTGTGACAACAAATATCGTCAGCAAACAAATAAGAAAGTCTTCCTATTAAATCAGGTGGCTTGGCTTTATTTAGAAAATGATAGTTTGAATGGAGCATCCGTTGTCATAAAAAACAAAACTAACGATCAGGATGAGATTCGAACTCACGCGGGGAAACCCCAATGGATTAGCAGTCCATCGCCTTAACCACTCGGCCACCTGATCACAGGGTTTTTCCAAGAATACTCTTACTTAAACAAAGAAATTATTGTGACAACAAATATCGTCAGCAAACAAATAAGAAAGTCTTCCTATTAAATCAGGTGGCTTGGCTTTATTTCGAAAATGATAGTTTGAATGGAGCATCCGTTGTCATAAAAAACAAAACTAACGATCAGGATGAGATTCGAACTCACGCGGGGAAACCCCAATGGATTAGCAGTCCATCGCCTTAACCACTCCGCCTCCTGATCACAGGGTTTTTCCAAGAATACTCTTACTTAAACAAAGAAATTATTGTGACAACAAATATCGTCAACAAACAAATAAGAAAGTCTTCCTGTTAAATCAGGTGGCTTGGCTTAATTTAGAAAATGATAGTTTGAATGGAGCATCCGTTGTCATAAAAAACAAAACTAACGATCAGGATGAGATTCGAACTCACGCGGGGAAACCCCAATGGATTAGCAGTCCATCGCCTTAACCACTCGGCCACCTGATCACAGGGTTTTTCCAAGAATACTCTTACTTAAACAAAGAAATTATTGTGACAACAAATATCGTCAGCAAACAAATAAGAAAGTCTTCCTATTAAATCAGGTGGCTTGGCTTTATTTAGAAAATGATAGTTTGAATGGAGCATCCGTTGTCATAAAAAACAAAACTAACGATCACGATGAGATTCGAACTCACGCGGGGAAACCCCAATGGATTAGCAGTCCATCGCCTTAACCACTCGGCCACCTGATCACAGGGTTTTTTCAAGAATACTCTTACTTAAACAAAGAAATTATTGTGACAACAAATATCGTCAGCAAACAAATAAGAAAGTCTTCCTATTAAATCAGGTGGCTTGGCTTTATTTAGAAAATGATAGTTTGAATGGAGCATCCGTTGTCATAAAAAACAAAACTAACGATCAGGATGAGATTCGAACTCACGCGGGGAAACCCCAATGGATTAGCAGTCCATCGCCTTAACCACTCGGCCACCTGATCACAGGGTTTTTCCAAGAATACTCTTACTTAAACAAAGAAATTATTGTGACAACAAATATCGTCAGCAAACAAATAAGAAAGTCTTCCTATTAAATCAGATGGCTTGGCTTTATTTAGAAAATGATAGTTTGAATGGAGCATCCGTTGTCATAAAAAACAAAACTAACGATCAGGATGAGATTCGAACTCACGCGGGGAAACCCCAATGGATTAGCAGTCCATCGCCTTAACCACTCGGCCACCTGATCACAGGGTTTTTCCAAGAATACTCTTACTTAAACAAAGAAATTATTGTGACAACAAATATCGTCAGCAAACAAATAAGAAAGTCTTCCTATTAAATCAGGTGGCTTGGCTTTATTTAGAAAATGATAGTTTGAATGGAGCATCCGTTGTCATAAAAAACAAAACTAACGATCAGGATGAGATTCGAACTCACGCGGGGAAACCCCAATGGATTAGCAGTCCATCGCCTTAACCACTCGGCCACCTGATCACAGGGTTTTTCCAAGAATACTCTTACTTAAACAAAGAAATTATTGTGACAACAAATATCGTCAGCAAACAAATAAGAAAGTCTTCCTATTAAATCAGGTGGCTTGGCTTTATTTCGAAAATGATAGTTTGAATGGAGCATCCGTTGTCATAAAAAACAAAACTAACGATCAGGATGAGATTCGAACTCACGCGGGGAAACCCCAATGAATTAGCAGTCCATCGCCTTAACCACTCGGCCACCTGATCACAGGGTTTTTCCAAGAATACTCTTACATAAACAAAGAAATTATTGTGAGAATAAATAACGTCAACAAATGAATAATATAGTCTTCCTATTAAATCAGGTGGCTTGGCTTTATATAGAAAATGATAGTTTGAATGGAGCATCCGTTGTCATAAAAAACAAAACTAACGATCAGGATGAGATTCGAACTCACGCGGGGAAACCCCAATGGATTAGCAGTCCATCGCCTTAACCACTCGGCCACCTGATCACAGGGTTTTTCCAAGAATACTCTTACATAAACAAAGAAATTATTGTGAGAATAAATAACGTCAACAAATGAATAATATAGTCTTCCTATTAAATCAGGTGGCTTGGCTTTATTTAGAAAATGATAGTTTGAATGGAGCATCCGTTGTCATAAAAAACAAAACTAACGATCAGGATGAGATTCGAACTCACGCGGGGAAACCCCAATGGATTAGCAGTCCATCGCCTTAACCACTCCGCCTCCTGATCACAGGGTTTTTCCAAGAATACTCTTACTTAAACAAAGAAATTATTGTGACAACAAATATCGTCAGCAAACAAATAAGAAAGTCTTCCTATTAAATCAGGTGGCTTGGCTTTATTTAGAAAATGATAGTTTGAATGGAGCATCCGTTGTCATAAAAAACAAAACTAACGATCAGGATGAGATTCGAACTCACGCGGGGAAACCCCAATGGATTAGCAGTCCATCGCCTTAACCACTCGGCCACCTGATCACAGGGTTTTTCCAAGAATACTCTTACTTAAACAAAGAAATTATTGTGACAACAAATATCGTCAGCAAACAAATAAGAAAGTCTTCCTATTAAATCAGGTGGCTTGGCTTTATTTAGAAAATGATAGTTTGAATGGAGCATCCGTTGTCATAAAAAACAAAACTAACGATCAGGATGAGATTCGAACTCACGCGGGGAAACCCCAATGGATTAGCAGTCCATCGCCTTAACCACTCGGCCACCTGATCACAGGGTTTTTCCAAGAATACTCTTACTTAAACAAAGAAATTATTGTGACAACAAATATCGTCAGCAAACAAATAAGAAAGTCTTCCTATTAAATCAGATGGCTTGGCTTTATTTAGAAAATGATAGTTTGAATGGAGCATCCGTTGTCATAAAAAACAAAACTAACGATCAGGATGAGATTCGAACTCACGCGGGGAAACCCCAATGGATTAGCAGTCCATCGCCTTAACCACTCGGCCACCTGATCACAGGGTTTTTCCAAGAATACTCTTACTTAAACAAAGAAATTATTGTGACAACAAATATCGTCAGCAAACAAATAAGAAAGTCTTCCTATTAAATCAGGTGGCTTGGCTTTATTTAGAAAATGATAGTTTGAATGGAGCATCCGTTGTCATAAAAAACAAAACTAACGATCAGGATGAGATTCGAACTCACGCGGGGAAACCCCAATGGATTAGCAGTCCATCGCCTTAACCACTCGGCCACCTGATCACAGGGTTTTTCCAAGAATACTCTTACTTAAACAAAGAAATTATTGTGACAACAAATATCGTCAGCAAACAAATAAGAAAGTCTTCCTATTAAATCAGGTGGCTTGGCTTTATTTAGAAAATGATAGTTTGAATGGAGCATCCGTTGTCATAAAAAACAAAACTAACGATCAGGATGAGATTCGAACTCACGCGGGGAAACCCCAATGGATTAGCAGTCCATCGCCTTAACCACTCGGCCACCTGATCACAGGGTTTTTCCAAGAATACTCTTACTTAAACAAAGAAATTATTGTGACAACAAATATCGTCAGCAAACAAATAAGAAAGTCTTCCTATTAAATCAGGTGGCTTGGCTTTATTTCGAAAATGATAGTTTGAATGGAGCATCCGTTGTCATAAAAAACAAAACTAACGATCAGGATGAGATTCGAACTCACGCGGGGAAACCCCAATGGATTAGCAGTCCATCGCCTTAACCACTCCGCCTCCTGATCACAGGGTTTTTCCAAGAATACTCTTACTTAAACAAAGAAATTATTGTGACAACAAATATCGTCAACAAACAAATAAGAAAGTCTTCCTGTTAAATCAGGTGGCTTGGCTTAATTTAGAAAATGATAGTTTGAATGGAGCATCCGTTGTCATAAAAAACAAAACTAACGATCAGGATGAGATTCGAACTCACGCGGGGAAACCCCAATGGATTAGCAGTCCATCGCCTTAACCACTCGGCCACCTGATCACAGGGTTTTTCCAAGAATACTCTTACTTAAACAAAGAAATTATTGTGACAACAAATATCGTCAGCAAACAAATAAGAAAGTCTTCCTATTAAATCAGGTGGCTTGGCTTTATTTAGAAAATGATAGTTTGAATGGAGCATCCGTTGTCATAAAAAACAAAACTAACGATCACGATGAGATTCGAACTCACGCGGGGAAACCCCAATGGATTAGCAGTCCATCGCCTTAACCACTCGGCCACCTGATCACAGGGTTTTTTCAAGAATACTCTTACTTAAACAAAGAAATTATTGTGACAACAAATATCGTCAGCAAACAAATAAGAAAGTCTTCCTATTAAATCAGGTGGCTTGGCTTTATTTAGAAAATGATAGTTTGAATGGAGCATCCGTTGTCATAAAAAACAAAACTAACGATCAGGATGAGATTCGAACTCACGCGGGGAAACCCCAATGGATTAGCAGTCCATCGCCTTAACCACTCGGCCACCTGATCACAGGGTTTTTCCAAGAATACTCTTACTTAAACAAAGAAATTATTGTGACAACAAATATCGTCAGCAAACAAATAAGAAAGTCTTCCTATTAAATCAGATGGCTTGGCTTTATTTAGAAAATGATAGTTTGAATGGAGCATCCGTTGTCATAAAAAACAAAACTAACGATCAGGATGAGATTCGAACTCACGCGGGGAAACCCCAATGGATTAGCAGTCCATCGCCTTAACCACTCGGCCACCTGATCACAGGGTTTTTTCAAGAATACTCTTACTTAAACAAAGAAATTATTGTGACAACAAATATCGTCAGCAAACAAATAAGAAAGTCTTCCTATTAAATCAGGTGGCTTGGCTTTATTTAGAAAATGATAGTTTGAATGGAGCATCCGTTGTCATAAAAAACAAAACTAACGATCAGGATGAGATTCGAACTCACGCGGGGAAACCCCAATGGATTAGCAGTCCATCGCCTTAACCACTCGGCCACCTGATCACAGGGTTTTTCCAAGAATACTCTTACTTAAACAAAGAAATTATTGTGACAACAAATATCGTCAGCAAACAAATAAGAAAGTCTTCCTATTAAATCAGATGGCTTGGCTTTATTTAGAAAATGATAGTTTGAATGGAGCATCCGTTGTCATAAAAAACAAAACTAACGATCAGGATGAGATTCGAACTCACGCGGGGAAACCCCAATGAATTAGCAGTCCATCGCCTTAACCACTCGGCCACCTGATCACAGGGTTTTTCCAAGAATACTCTTACATAAACAAAGAAATTATTGTGAGAATAAATAACGTCAACAAATGAATAATATAGTCTTCCTATTAAATCAGGTGGCTTGGCTTTATATAGAAAATGATAGTTTGAATGGAGCATCCGTTGTCATAAAAAACAAAACTAACGATCAGGATGAGATTCGAACTCACGCGGGGAAACCCCAATGGATTAGCAGTCCATCGCCTTAACCACTCGGCCACCTGATCACAGGGTTTTTCCAAGAATACTCTTACTTAAACAAAGAAATTATTGTGACAACAAATATCGTCAGCAAACAAATAAGAAAGTCTTCCTATTAAATCAGATGGCTTGGCTTTATTTAGAAAATGATAGTTTGAATGGAGCATCCGTTGTCATAAAAAACAAAACTAACGATCAGGATGAGATTCGAACTCACGCGGGGAAACCCCAATGGATTAGCAGTCCATCGCCTTAACCACTCGGCCACCTGATCACAGGGTTTTTCCAAGAATACTCTTACTTAAACAAAGAAATTATTGTGACAACAAATATCGTCAGCAAACAAATAAGAAAGTCTTCCTATTAAATCAGATGGCTTGGCTTTATTTAAAAAATGATAGTTTGAATGGAGCATCCGTTGTCATAAAAAACAAAACTAACGATCAGGATGAGATTCGAACTCACGCGGGGAAACCCCAATGGATTAGCAGTCCATCGCCTTAACCACTCGGCCACCTGATCACAGTGTTTTTCCAAGAATACTCTTACTTAAACAAAGAAATTATTGTGACAACAAATATCGTCAGCAAACAAATAAGAAAGTCTTCCTATTAAATCAGATGGCTTGGCTTTATTTAGAAAATGATAGTTTGAATGGAGCATCCGTTGTCATAAAAAACAAAACTAACGATCAGGATGAGATTCGAACTCACGCGGGGAAACCCCAATGGATTAGCAGTCCATCGCCTTAACCACTCGGCCACCTGATCACAGGGTTTTTCCAAGAATACTCTTACATAAACAAAGAAATTATTGTGAGAATAAATAACGTCAACAAATGAATAATATAATCTTCCTATTAAATCAGGTGGATTGGCTTTATTTAGAAAATGATAGTTTGAATGGAGCATCCGTTGTCATAAAAAACAAAACTAACGATCAGGATGAGATTCGAACTCACGCGGGGAAACCCCAATGGATTAGCAGTCCATCGCCTTAACCACTCGGCCACCTGATCACAGGGTTTTTCCAAGAATACTCTTACTTAAACAAAGAAATTATTGTGACAACAAATATCGTCAGCAAACAAATAAGAAAGTCTTCCTATTAAATCAGGTGGCTTGGCTTTATTTAGAAAATGATAGTTTGAATGGAGCATCCGTTGTCATAAAAAACAAAACTAACGATCAGGATGAGATTCGAACTCACGCGGGGAAACCCCAATGGATTAGCAGTCCATCGCCTTAACCACTCGGCCACCTGATCACAGGGTTTTTTCAAGAATACTCTTACTTAAACAAAGAAATTATTGTGACAACAAATATCGTCAGCAAACAAATAAGAAAGTCTTCCTATTAAATCAGGTGGCTTGGCTTTATTTAGAAAATGATAGTTTGAATGGAGCATCCGTTGTCATAAAAAACAAAACTAACGATCAGGATGAGATTCGAACTCACGCGGGGAAACCCCAATGGATTAGCAGTCCATCGCCTTAACCACTCGGCCACCTGATCACAGGGTTTTTCCAAGAATACTCTTACTTAAACAAAGAAATTATTGTGACAACAAATATCGTCAGCAAACAAATAAGAAAGTCTTCCTATTAAATCAGATGGCTTGGCTTTATTTAGAAAATGATAGTTTGAATGGAGCATCCGTTGTCATAAAAAACAAAACTAACGATCAGGATGAGATTCGAACTCACGCGGGGAAACCCCAATGAATTAGCAGTCCATCGCCTTAACCACTCGGCCACCTGATCACAGGGTTTTTCCAAGAATACTCTTACATAAACAAAGAAATTATTGTGAGAATAAATAACGTCAACAAATGAATAATATAGTCTTCCTATTAAATCAGGTGGCTTGGCTTTATATAGAAAATGATAGTTTGAATGGAGCATCCGTTGTCATAAAAAACAAAACTAACGATCAGGATGAGATTCGAACTCACGCGGGGAAACCCCAATGGATTAGCAGTCCATCGCCTTAACCACTCGGCCACCTGATCACAGGGTTTTTCCAAGAATACTCTTACTTAAACAAAGAAATTATTGTGAGAATAAATAACGTCAACAAATGAATAATATAGTCTTCCTATTAAATCAGGTGGCTTGGCTTTATTCAGAAAATGATAGTTTGAATGGAGCATCCGTTGTCATAAAAAACAAAACTAACGATCAGGATGAGATTCGAACTCACGCGGGGAAACCCCAATGGATTAGCAGTCCATCGCCTTAACCACTCGGCCACCTGATCACAGGGTTTTTCCAAGAATACTCTTACTTAAACAAAGAAATTATTGTGAGAATAAATAACGTCAACAAATGAATAATATAGTCTTCCTATTAAATCAGGTGGCTTGGCTTTATTTAGAAAATGATAGTTTGAATAGAGCATCCGTTGTCATAAAAAACAAAACTAACGATCAGGATGAGATTCGAACTCACGCGGGGAAACCCCAATGGATTAGCAGTCCATCGCCTTAACCACTCGGCCACCTGATCACAGGGTTTTTCCAAGAATACTCTTACATAAACAAAGAAATTATTGTGAGAATAAATAACGTCAAAAAATGAATAATATAGTCTTCCTATTAAATCAGGTGGCTTGGCTTTATTTAGAAAATGATAGTTTGAATGGAGCATCCGTTGTCATAAAAAACAAAACTAACGATCAGGATGAGATTCGAACTCACGCGGGGAAACCCCAATGGATTAGCAGTCCATCGCCTTAACCACTCGGCCACCTGATCACAGGGTTTTTCCAAGAATACTCTTACTTAAACAAAGAAATTATTGTGACAACAAATATCGTCAGCAAACAAATAAGAAAGTCTTCCTATTAAATCAGATGGCTTGGCTTTATTTAGAAAATGATAGTTTGAATGGAGCATCCGTTGTCATAAAAAACAAAACTAACGATCAGGATGAGATTCGAACTCACGCGGGGAAACCCCAATGGATTAGCAGTCCATCGCCTTAACCACTCGGCCACCTGATCACAGGGTTTTTCCAAGAATACTCTTACTTAAACAAAGAAATTATTGTGACAACAAATATCGTCAGCAAACAAATAAGAAAGTCTTCCTATTAAATCAGATGGCTTGGCTTTATTTAGAAAATGATAGTTTGAATGGAGCATCCGTTGTCATAAAAAACAAAACTAACGATCAGGATGATATTCGAACTCACGCGGGGAAACCCCAATGGATTAGCAGTCCATCGCCTTAACCACTCGGCCACCTGATCACAGGGTTTTTCCAAGAATACTCTTACATAAACAAAGAAATTATTGTGAGAATAAATAACGTCAACAAATGAATAATATAATCTTCCTATTAAATCAGGTGGATTGGCTTTATTTAGAGAATGATAGTTTGAATGGAGCATCCGTTGTCATAAAAAACAAAACTAACGATCAGGATGAGATTCGAACTCACGCGGGGAAACCCCAATGGATTAGCAGTCCATCGCCTTAACCACTCGGCCACCTGATCACAGGGTTTTTCCAAGAATACTCTTACTTAAACAAAGAAATTATTGTGACAACAAATATCGTCAGCAAACAAATAAGAAAGTCTTCCTATTAAATCAGGTGGCTTGGCTTTATTGAGAAAATGATAGTTTGAATGGAGCATCCGTTGTCATAAAAAACAAAACTAACGATCAGGATGAGATTCGAACTCACGCGGGGAAACCCCAATGGATTAGCAGTCCATCGCCTTAACCACTCGGCCACCTGATCACAGGGTTTTTCCAAGAATACTCTTACTTAAACAAAGAAATTATTGTGACAACAAATATCGTCAGCAAACAAATAAGAAAGTCTTCCTATTAAATCAGGTGGCTTGGCTTTATTTAGAAAATGATAGTTTGAATGGAGCATCCGTTGTCATAAAAAACAAAACTAACGATCAGGATGAGATTCGAACTCACGCGGGGAAACCCCAATGGATTAGCAGTCCATCGCCTTAACCACTCGGCCACCTGATCACAGGGTTTTTCCAAGAATACTCTTAATTAAACAAAGAAATTATTGTGACAACAAATAACGTCAACAAATGAATAATATAATCTTCCTATTAAATCAGGTGGATTGGCTTTATTTAGAAAATGATAGTTTGAATGGAGCATCCGTTGTCATAAAAAACAAAACTAACGATCAGGATGAGATTCGAACTCACGCGGGGAAACCCCAATGGATTAGCAGTCCATCGCCTTAACCACTCGGCCACCTGATCACAGGGTTTTTCCAAGAATACTCTTACATAAACAAAGAAATTATTGTGAGAATAAATAACGTCAACAAATGAATAATATAGTCTTCCTATTAAATCAGGTGGCTTGGCTTTATTTAGAAAATGATAGTTTGAATGGAGCATCCGTTGTCATAAAAAACAAAACTAACGATCAGGATGAGATTCGAACTCACGCGGGGAAACCCCAATGGATTAGCAGTCCATCGCCTTAACCACTCGGCCACCTGATCACAGGGTTTTTCCAAGAATACTCTTACTTAAACAAAGAAATTATTGTGAGAATAAATAACGTCAACAAATGAATAATATAGTCTTCCTATTAAATCAGGTGGCTTGGCTTTATTTAGAAAATGATAGTTTGAATGGAGCATCCGTTGTCATAAAAAACAAAACTAACGATCAGGATGAGATTCGAACTCACGCGTGGAAACCCCAATGGATTAGCAGTCCATCGCCTTAACCACTCGGCCACCTGATCACAGGGTTTTTCCAAGAATACTCTTACTTAAACAAAGAAATTATTGTGACAACAAATATCGTCAACAAACAAATAAGAAAGTCTTCCTGTTAAATCAGGTGGCTTGGCTTCATTTAGAAAATGATAGTTTGAATGGAGCATCCGTTGTCATAAAAAACAAAACTAACGATCAGGATGAGATTCGAACTCACGCGGGGAAACCCCAATGGATTAGCAGTCCATCGCCTTAACCACTCGGCCACCTGATCACAGGGTTTTTCCAAGAATACTCTTACTTAAACAAAGAAATTATTGTGACAACAAATATCGTCAGCAAACAACTTCATTTAGAAAATGATAGTTTGAATGGAGCATCCGTTGTCATAAAAAACAAAACTAACGATCAGGATGAGATTCGAACTCACGTGTGGAAACCCCAATGGATTAGCAGTCCATCGCCTTAACCACTCGGCCACCTGATCACAGGGTTTTTCCAAGAATACTCTTACTTAAACAAAGAAATTATTGTGACAACAAATATCGTCAACAAACAAATAAGAAAGTCTTCCTGTTAAATCAGGTGGCTTGGCTTCATTTAGAAAATGATAGTTTGAATGGAGCATCCGTTGTCATAAAAAACAAAACTAACGATCAGGATGAGATTCGAACTCACGCGTGGAAACCCCAATGGATTAGCAGTCCATCGCCTTAACCACTCGGCCACCTGATCACAGGGTTTTTCCAAGAATACTCTTACTTAAACAAAGAAATTATTGTGACAACAAATATCGTCAACAAACAAATAAGAAAGTCTTCCTGTTAAATCAGGTGGCTTGGCTTCATTTAGAAAATGATAGTTTGAATGGAGCATCCGTTGTCATAAAAAACAAAACTAACGATCAGGATGAGATTCGAACTCACGCGGGGAAACCCCAATGGATTAGCAGTCCATCGCCTTAACCACTCGGCCACCTGATCACAGGGTTTTTCCAAGAATACTCTTACTTAAACAAAGAAATTATTGTGACAACAAATATCGTCAGCAAACAACTTCATTTAGAAAATGATAGTTTGAATGGAGCATCCGTTGTCATAAAAAACAAAACTAACGATCAGGATGAGATTCGAACTCACGCGTGGAAACCCCAATGGATTAGCAGTCCATCGCCTTAACCACTCGGCCACCTGATCACAGGGTTTTTCCAAGAATACTCTTACTTAAACAAAGAAATTATTGTGACAACAAATATCGTCAACAAACAAATAAGAAAGTCTTCCTGTTAAATCAGGTGGCTTGGCTTCATTTAGAAAATGATAGTTTGAATGGAGCATCCGTTGTCATAAAAAACAAAACTAACGATCAGGATGAGATTCGAACTCACGCGGGGAAACCCCAATGGATTAGCAGTCCATCGCCTTAACCACTCGGCCACCTGATCACAGGGTTTTTCCAAGAATACTCTTACTTAAACAAAGAAATTATTGTGACAACAAATATCGTCAGCAAACAAATAAGAAAGTCTTCCTATTAAATCAGGTGGCTTGGCTTTATTTAGAAAATGATAGTTTGAATGGAGCATCCGTTGTCATAAAAAACAAAACTAACGATCAGGATGAGATTCGAACTCACGCGGGGAAACCCCAATGGATTAGCAGTCCATCGCCTTAACCACTCCGCCTCCTGATCACATTGTTTTTCCAAGAATACTCTTACTTAAACAAAGAAATTATTGTGACAACAAATATCGTCAACAAACAAATAAGAAAGTCTTCCTGTTAAATCAGGTGGCTTGGCTTAATTTAGAAAATGATAGTTTGAATGGAGCATCCGTTGTCATAAAAAACAAAACTAACGATCAGGATGAGATTCGAACTCACGCGGGGAAACCCCAATGGATTAGCAGTCCATCGCCTTAACCACTCGGCCACCTGATCACAGGGTTTTTTCCAAGAATACTCTTAATTAAACAAAGAAATTATTGTGAGAATAAATAACGTCAACAAATGAATAATATAGTCTTCCTATTAAATCAGGTGGCTTGGCTTTATTTAGAAAATGATAGTTTGAATGGAGCATCCGTTGTCATAAAAAACAAAACTAACGATCAGGATGAGATTCGAACTCACGCGGGGAAACCCCAATGGATTAGCAGTCCATCGCCTTAACCACTCGGCCACCTGATCACAGGGTTTTTCCAAGAATACTCTTACATAAACAAAGAAATTATTGTGAGAATAAAGAACGTCAACAAATGAATAATATAGTCTTCCTATTAAATCAGGTGGCTTGGCTTTATTTAGAAAATGATAGTTTGAATGGAGCATCCGTTGTCATAAAAAACAAAACTAACGATCAGGATGAGATTCGAACTCACGCGGGGAAACCCCAATGGATTAGCAGTCCATCGCCTTAACCACTCGCCCACCTGATCACAGGGTTTTTCCAAGAATACTCTTACTTAAACAAAGAAATTATTGTGAGAATAAATAACGTCAACAAATGCATAATATAGTCTTCCTATTAAATCAGGTGGCTTGGCTTTATTTAGAAAATGATAGTTTGAATGGAGCATCCGTTGTCATAAAAAACAAAACTAACGATCAGGATGAGATTCGAACTCACGCGGGGAAACCCCAATGGATTAGCAGTCCATCGCCTTAACCACTCGGCCACCTGATCACAGGGTTTTTCCAAGAATACTCTTACTTAAACAAAGAAATTATTGTGACAACAAATATCGTCAACAAACAAATAAGAAAGTCTTCCTGTTAAATCAGGTGGCTTGGCTTCATTTAGAAAATGATAGTTTGAATGGAGCATCCGTTGTCATAAAAAACAAAACTAACGATCAGGATGAGATTCGAACTCACGCGGGGAAACCCCAATGGATTAGCAGTCCATCGCCTTAACCACTCGGCCACCTGATCACAGGGTTTTTCCAAGAATACTCTTACATAAACAAAGAAATTATTGTGAGAATAAATAACGTCAACAAATGAATAATATAGTCTTCCTATTAAATCAGGTGGCTTGGCTTTATTTAGAAAATGATAGTTTGAATGGAGCATCCGTTGTCATAAGAAACAAAACTAACGATCAGGATGAGATTCGAACTCACGCGGGGAAACCCCAATGGATTAGCAGTCCATCGCCTTAACCACTCGGCCACCTGATCACAGGGTTTTTCCAAGAATACTCTTACTTAAACAAAGAAATTATTATGACAACAAATATCGTCAACAAACAAATAAGAAAGTCTTCCTGTTAAATCAGGTGGCTTAGCTTCATTTAGAAAATGATAGTTTGAATGGAGCATCCGTTGTCATAAAAAACAAAACTAACGATCAGGATGAGATTCGAACTGACGCGGGGAAACCCCAATGGATTAGCAGTCCATCGCCTTAACCACTCGGCCACCTGATCACAGGGTTTTTCCAAGAATACTCTTAATTAAACAAAGAAATTATTGTGAGAATAAATAACGTCAACAAATGAATAATATAGTCTTCCTATTAAATCAGGTGGCTTGGCTTTATTTAGAAAATGATAGTTTGAATGGAGCATCCGTTGTCATAAAAAACAAAACTAACGATCAGGATGAGATTCGAACTCACGCGGGGAAACCCCAATGGATTAGCAGTCCATCGCCTTAACCACTCGGCCACCTGATCACAGGGTTTTTCCAAGAATACTCTTACTTAAACAAAGAAATTATTGTGAGAATAAATAACGTCAACAAATGAATAATATAGTCTTCCTATTAATTCAGGTGGCTTGGCTTTATTTAGAAAATGATAGTTTGAATGGAGCATCCGTTGTCATAAAAAACAAAACTAACGATCAGGATGAGATTCGAACTCACGCGGGGAAACCCCAATGGATTAGCAGTCCATCGCCTTAACCACTCGGCCTCCTGATCACAGGGTTTTTCCAAGAATACTCTTACTTAAACAAAGAAATTATTGTGAGAATAAATAACGTCAACAAATGAATAATATAGTCTTCCTATTAAATCAGGTGGCTTGGCTTTATTTAGAAAATGATAGTTTGAATGGAGCATCCGTTGTCATAAAAAACAAAACTAACGATCAGGATGAGATTCGAACTCACGCGGGGAAACCCCAATGGATTAGCAGTCCATTGCCTTAACCACTCCGCCTCCTGATCAAAGGGTTTTTCCAAGAATACTCTTACTTAAACAAAGAAATTATTGTGACAACAAATATCGTCAACAAACAAATAAGAAAGTCTTCCTGTTAAATCAGGTGGCTTGGCTTAATTTAGAAAATGATAGTTTGAATGGAGCATCCGTTGTCATAAAAAACAAAACTAACGATCAGGATGAGATTCGAACTCACGCGGGGAAACCCCAATGGATTAGCAGTCCATCGCCTTAACCACTCGGCCACCTGATCACAGGGTTTTTCCAAGAATACTCTTAATTAAACAAAGAAATTATTGTGACAACAAATATCGTCAGCAAACAAATAAGAAAGTCTTCCTATTAAATCAGGTGGCTTGGCTTTATTTAGAAAATGATAGTTTGAATGGAGCATCCGTTGTCATAAAAAACAAAACTAACGATCAGGATGAGATTCGAACTCACGCGGGGAAACCCCAATGGATTAGCAGTCCATCGCCTTAACCACTCGGCCACCTGATCACAGGGTTTTTCCAAGAATACTCTTACTTAAACAAAGAAATTATTGTGACAACAAATATCGTCAACAAACAAATAAGAAAGTCTTCCTGTTAAATCAGGTGGCTTGGCTTCATTTAGAAAATGATAGTTTGAATGGAGCATCCGTTGTCATAAAAAACAAAACTAACGATCAGGATGAGATTCGAACTCACGCGGGGAAACCCCAATGGATTAGCAGTCCATCGCCTTAACCACTCGGCCACCTGATCACAGGGTTTTTCCAAGAATACTCTTACATAAACAAAGAAATTATTGTGAGAATAAATAACGTCAACAAATGAATAATATAGTCTTCCTATTAAATCAGGTGGCTTGGCTTTATTTAGAAAATGATAGTTTGAATGGAGCATCCGTTGTCATAAAAAACAAAACTAACGATCAGGATGAGATTCGAACTCACGCGGGGAAACCCCAATGGATTAGCAGTCCATCGTCTTAACCACTCGGCCACCTGATAACAGGGTTTTTCCAAGAATACTCTTACTTAAACAAAGAAATTATTGTGGCAACAAATATCGTCAACAAACAAATAAGAAAGTCTTCCTGTTAAATCAGGTGGCTTGGCTTCATTTAGAAAATGATAGTTTGAATGGAGCATCCGTTGTCATAAAAAACAAAACTAACGATCAGGATGAGATTCGAACTCACGCGGGGAAACCCCAATGGATTAGCAGTCCATCGCCTTAACCACTCGGCCACCTGATCACAGGGTTTTTCCAAGAATACTCTTACATAAACAAAGAAATTATTGTGACAACAAATATCGTCAACAAACAAATAAGAAAGTCTTCCTGTTAAATCAGGTGGCTTGGCTTTATTTAGAAAATGATAGTTTGAATGGAGCATCCGTTGTCATAAAAAACAAAACTAACGATCAGGATGAGATTCGAACTCACGCGGGGAAACCCCAATGGATTAGCAGTCCATCGCCTTAACCACTCGGCCACCTGATCACAGGGTTTTTCCAAGAATACTCTTACTTAAACAAAGAAATTATTGTGAGAATAAATAACGTCAACAAATGAATAATATAGTCTTCCTATTAAATCAGGTGGCTTGGCTTTATTTAGAAAATGATAGTTTGAATGGAGCATCCGTTGTCATAAAAAACAAAACTAACGATCAGGATGAGATTCGAACTCACGCGGGGAAACCCCAATGGATTAGCAGTCCATCGCCTTAACCACTCGGCCACCTGATCACAGGGTTTTTCCAAGAATACTCTTACATAAACAAAGAAATTATTGTGAGAATAAATAACGTCAACAAATGAATAATATAGTCTTCCTATTAAATCAGGTGGCTTGGCTTTATTTAGAAAATGATAGTTTGAATGGAGCATCCGTTGTCATAAAAAACAAAACTAACGATCAGGATGAGATTCGAACTCACGCGGGGAAACCCCAATGGATTAGCAGTCCATCGTCTTAACCACTCGGCCACCTGATAACAGGGTTTTTCCAAGAATACTCTTACTTAAACAAAGAAATTATTGTGGCAACAAATATCGTCAACAAACAAATAAGAAAGTCTTCCTGTTAAATCAGGTGGCTTGGCTTCATTTAGAAAATGATAGTTTGAATGGAGCATCCGTTGTCATAAAAAACAAAACTAACGATCAGGATGAGATTCGAACTCACGCGGGGAAACCCCAATGGATTAGCAGTCCATCGCCTTAACCACTCGGCCACCTGATCACAGGGTTTTTCCAAGAATACTCTTACATAAACAAAGAAATTATTGTGACAACAAATATCGTCAACAAACAAATAAGAAAGTCTTCCTGTTAAATCAGGTGGCTTGGCTTTATTTAGAAAATGATAGTTTGAATGGAGCATCCGTTGTCATAAAAAACAAAACTAACGATCAGGATGAGATTCGAACTCACGCGGGGAAACCCCAATGGATTAGCAGTCCATCGCCTTAACCACTCGGCCACCTGATCACAGGGTTTTTCCAAGAATACTCTTACTTAAACAAAGAAATTATTGTGAGAATAAATAACGTCAACAAATGAATAATATAGTCTTCCTATTAAATCAGGTGGCTTGGCTTTATTTAGAAAATGATAGTTTGAATGGAGCATCCGTTGTCATAAAAAACAAAACTAACGATCAGGATGAGATTCGAACTCACGCGGGGAAACCCCAATGGATTAGCAGTCCATCGCCTTAACCACTCGGCCACCTGATCACAGGGTTTTTCCAAGAATACTCTTACATAAACAAAGAAATTATTGTGAGAATAAATAACGTCAACGAATGAATAATATAGTCTTCCTATTAAGTCAGGTGGCTTGGCTTTATTTAGAAAATGATAGTTTGAATGGAGCATCCGTTGTCATAAAAAACAAAACTAACGATCAGGATGAGATTCGAACTCACGCGGGGAAACCCCAATGGATTAGCAGTCCATCGCCTTAACCACTCGGCCACCTGATCACAGGGTTTTTCCAAGAATACTCTTACATAAACAAAGAAATTATTGTGAGAATAAATAACGTCAACAAATGAATAATATAGTCTTCCTATTAAATCAGGTGGCTTGGCTTTATTTAGAAAATGATAGTTTGAATGGAGCATCCGTTGTCATAAGAAACAAAACTAACGATCAGGATGAGATTCGAACTCACGCGGGGAAACCCCAATGGATTAGCAGTCCATCGCCTTAACCACTCGGCCACCTGATCACAGGGTTTTTCCAAGAATACTCTTACTTAAACAAAGAAATTATTATGACAACAAATATCGTCAACAAACAAATAAGAAAGTCTTCCTGTTAAATCAGGTGGCTTAGCTTCATTTAGAAAATGATAGTTTGAATGGAGCATCCGTTGTCATAAAAAACAAAACTAACGATCAGGATGAGATTCGAACTCACGCGGGGAAACCCCAATGGATTAGCAGTCCATCGCCTTAACCACTCGGCCACCTGATCACAGGGTTTTTCCAAGAATACTCTTACTTAAACAAAGAAATTATTGTGAGAATAAATAACGTCAACAAATGAATAATATAGTCTTCCTATTAATTCAGGTGGCTTGGCTTTATTTAGAAAATGATAGTTTGAATGGAGCATCCGTTGTCATAAAAAACAAAACTAACGATCAGGATGAGATTCGAACTGACGCGGGGAAACCCCAATGGATTAGCAGTCCATCGCCTTAACCACTCGGCCACCTGATCACAGGGTTTTTCCAAGAATACTCTTAATTAAACAAAGAAATTATTGTGAGAATAAATAACGTCAACAAATGAATAATATAGTCTTCCTATTAAATCAGGTGGCTTGGCTTTATTTAGAAAATGATAGTTTGAATGGAGCATCCGTTGTCATAAAAAACAAAACTAACGATCAGGATGAGATTCGAACTCACGCGGGGAAACCCCAATGGATTAGCAGTCCATCGCCTTAACCACTCGGCCACCTGATCACAGGGTTTTTCCAAGAATACTCTTACTTAAACAAAGAAATTATTGTGAGAATAAATAACGTCAACAAATGAATAATATAGTCTTCCTATTAATTCAGGTGGCTTGGCTTTATTTAGAAAATGATAGTTTGAATGGAGCATCCGTTGTCATAAAAAACAAAACTAACGATCAGGATGAGATTCGAACTCACGCGGGGAAACCCCAATGGATTAGCAGTCCATCGCCTTAACCACTCGGCCACCTGATCACAGGGTTTTTCCAAGAATACTCTTACATAAACAAAGAAATTATTGTGAGAATAAATAACGTCAACAAATGAATAATATAGTCTTCCTATTAAGTCAGGTGGCTTGGCTTTATTTAGAAAATGATAGTTTGAATGGAGCATCCGTTGTCATAAAAAACAAAACTAACGATCAGGATGAGATTCGAACTCACGCGGGGAAACCCCAATGGATTAGCAGTCCATCGCCTTAACCACTCGGCCACCTGATCACAGGGTTTTTCCAAGAATACTCTTACATAAACAAAGAAATTATTGTGAGAATAAATAACGTCAACAAATGAATAATATAGTCTTCCTATTAAATCAGGTGGCTTGGCTTTATTTAGAAAATGATAGTTTGAATGGAGCATCCGTTGTCATAAGAAACAAAACTAACGATCAGGATGAGATTCGAACTCACGCGGGGAAACCCCAATGGATTAGCAGTCCATCGCCTTAACCAATCGGCCACCTGATCACAGGGTTTTTCCAAGAATACTCTTACTTAAACAAAGAAATTATTATGACAACAAATATCGTCAACAAACAAATAAGAAAGTCTTCCTGTTAAATCAGGTGGCTTAGCTTCATTTAGAAAATGATAGTTTGAATGGAGCATCCGTTGTCATAAAAAACAAAACTAACGATCAGGATGAGATTCGAACTCACGCGGGGAAACCCCAATGGATTAGCAGTCCATCGCCTTAACCACTCGGCCACCTGATCACAGGGTTTTTCCAAGAATACTCTTACTTAAACAAAGAAATTATTATGACAACAAATATCGTCAACAAACAAATAAGAAAGTCTTCCTGTTAAATCAGGTGGCTTGGCTTTATTTAGAAAATGATAGTTTGAATGGAGCATCCGTTGTCATAAAAAACAAAACTAACGATCAGGATGAGATTCGAACTCACGCGGGGAAACCCCAATGGATTAGCAGTCCATCGCCTTAACCACTCGGCCACCTGATCACAGGGTTTTTCCAAGAATACTCTTACTTAAACAAAGAAATTATTGTGAGAATAAATAACGTCAACAAATGAATAATATAGTCTTCCTATTAATTCAGGTGGCTTGGCTTTATTTAGAAAATGATAGTTTGAATGGAGCATCCGTTGTCATAAAAAACAAAACTAACGATCAGGATGAGATTCGAACTCACGCGGGGAAACCCCAATGGATTAGCAGTCCATCGCCTTAACCACTCGGCCACCTGATCACAGGGTTTTTCCAAGAATACTCTTACTTAAACAAAGAAATTATTGTGAGAATAAATAACGTCAACAAATGAATAATATAGTCTTCCTATTAAATCAGGTGGCTTGGCTTTATTTAGAAAATGATAGTTTGAATGGAGCATCCGTTGTCATAAAAAACAAAACTAACGATCAGGATGAGATTCGAACTCACGCGGGGAAACCCCAATGGATTAGCAGTCCATCGCCTTAACCACTCGGCCACCTGATCACAGGGTTTTTCCAAGAATACTCTTACTTAAACAAAGAAATTATTGTGAGAATAAATAACGTCAACAAATGAATAATATAGTCTTCCTATTAATTCAGGTGGCTTGGCTTTATTTAGAAAATGATAGTTTGAATGGAGCATCCGTTGTCATAAAAAACAAAACTAACGATCAGGATGAGATTCGAACTCACGCGGGGAAACCCCAATGGATTAGCAGTCCATCGCCTTAACCACTCGGCCTCCTGATCACAGGGTTTTTCCAAGAATACTCTTACTTAAACAAAGAAATTATTGTGAGAATAAATAACGTCAACAAATGAATAATATAGTCTTCCTATTAAATCAGGTGGCTTGGCTTTATTTAGAAAATGATAGTTTGAATGGAGCATCCGTTGTCATAAAAAACAAAACTAACGATCAGGATGAGATTCGAACTCACGCGGGGAAACCCCAATGGATTAGCAGTCCATTGCCTTAACCACTCCGCCTCCTGATCAAAGGGTTTTTCCAAGAATACTCTTACTTAAACAAAGAAATTATTGTGACAACAAATATCGTCAACAAACAAATAAGAAAGTCTTCCTATTAAATCAGGTGGCTTGGCTTTATTTAGAAAATGATAGTTTGAATGGAGCATCCGTTGTCATAAAAAACAAAACTAACGATCAGGATGAGATTCGAACTCACGCGGGGAAACCCCAATGGATTAGCAGTCCATCGCCTTAACCACTCGGCCACCTGATCACAGGGTTTTTCCAAGAATACTCTTACATAAACAAAGAAATTATTGTGAGAATAAATAACGTCAACAAATGAATAATATAGTCTTCCTATTAAATCAGGTGGCTTGGCTTTATTTAGAAAATGATAGTTTGAATGGAGCATCCGTTGTCATAAAAAACAAAACTAACGATCAGGATGAGATTCGAACTCACGCGGGGAAACCCCAATGGATTAGCAGTCCATCGTCTTAACCACTCGGCCACCTGATAACAGGGTTTTTCCAAGAATACTCTTACTTAAACAAAGAAATTATTGTGGCAACAAATATCGTCAACAAACAAATAAGAAAGTCTTCCTGTTAAATCAGGTGGCTTGGCTTCATTTAGAAAATGATAGTTTGAATGGAGCATCCGTTGTCATAAAAAACAAAACTAACGATCAGGATGAGATTCGAACTCACGCGGGGAAACCCCAATGGATTAGCAGTCCATCGCCTTAACCACTCGGCCACCTGATCACAGGGTTTTTCCAAGAATACTCTTACATAAACAAAGAAATTATTGTGACAACAAATATCGTCAACAAACAAATAAGAAAGTCTTCCTGTTAAATCAGGTGGCTTGGCTTTATTTAGAAAATGATAGTTTGAATGGAGCATCCGTTGTCATAAAAAACAAAACTAACGATCAGGATGAGATTCGAACTCACGCGGGGAAACCCCAATGGATTAGCAGTCCATCGCCTTAACCACTCGGCCACCTGATCACAGGGTTTTTCCAAGAATACTCTTACTTAAACAAAGAAATTATTGTGAGAATAAATAACGTCAACAAATGAATAATATAGTCTTCCCATTAAATCAGGTGGCTTGGCTTTATTTAGAAAATGATAGTTTGAATGGAGCATCCGTTGTCATAAAAAACAAAACTAACGATCAGGATGAGATTCGAACTCACGCGGGGAAACCCCAATGGATTAGCAGTCCATCGCCATAACCACTCGGCCACCTGATCACAGGGTTTTTCCAAGAATACTCTTACTTAAACAAAGAAATTATTATGAGAATAAATAACGTCAACAAATGAATAATATAGTCTTCCCATTAAATCAGGTGGCTTGGCTTTATTTAGAAAATGATAGTTTGAATGGAGCATCCGTTGTCATAAAAAACAAAACTAACGATCAGGATGAGATTCGAACTCACGCGGGGAAACCCCAATGGATTAGCAGTCCATCGCCTTAACCACTCGGCCACCTGATCACAGGGTTTTTCCAAGAATACTCTTACTTAAACAAAGAAATTATTGTGAGAATAAATAACGTCAACAAATGAATAATATAGTCTTCCTATTAAATCAGGTGGCTTGGCTTTATTTAGAAAATGATAGTTTGAATGGAGCATCCGTTGTCATAAAAAACAAAACTAACGATCAGGATGAGATTCGAACTCACGCGGGGAAACCCCAATGGATTAGCAGTCCATCGCCTTAACCACTCGGCCACCTGATCACAGGGTTTTTCGAAGAATACTCTTACTTAAACAAAGAAATTATTGTGAGAATAAATAACGTCAACAAATGAATAATATAGTCTTCCTATTAAATCAGGTGGCTTGGCTTTATTCAGAAAATGATAGTTTGAATGGAGCATCCGTTGTCATAAAAAACAAAACTAACGATCAGGATGAGATTCGAACTCACGCGGGGAAACCCCAATGGATTAGCAGTCCATCGCCTTAACCACTCGGCCACCTGATCACAGGGTTTTTCCAAGAATACTCTTACATAAACAAAGAAATTATTGTGAGAATAAATAACGTCAACAAATGAATAATATAGTCTTCCTATTAAATCAGGTGGCTTGGCTTTATTTAGAAAATGATAGTTTGAATGGAGCATCCGTTGTCATAAAAAACAAAACTAACGATCAGGATGAGATTCGAACTCACGCGGGGAAACCCCAATGGATTAGCAGTCCATCGCCTTAACCACTCGGCCACCTGATCACAGGGTTTTTCCAAGAATAATCTTACATAAACAAAGAAATTATTGTGAGAATAAATAACGTCAACAAATGAATAATATAGTCTTCCTATTAAATCAGGTGGCTTGGCTTTATTTAGAAAATGATAGTTTGAATGGAGCATCCGTTGTCATAAAAAACAAAACTAACGATCAGGATGAGATTCGAACTCACGCGGGGAAACCCCAATGGATTAGCAGTCCATCGCCTTAACCACTCGGCCACCTGATCACAGTGTTTTTCCAAGAATACTCTTACTTAAACAAAGAAATTATTGTGAGAATAAATAACGTCAACAAATGAATAATATAGTCTTCCTATTAAATCAGGTGGCTTGGCTTTATTCAGAAAATGATAGTTTGAATGGAGCATCCGTTGTCATAAAAAACAAAACTAACGATCAGGATGAGATTCGAAATCACGCGGGGAAACCCCAATGGATTAGCAGTCCATCGCCTTAACCACTCGGCCACCTGATCACAGGGTTTTTCCAAGAATAATCTTACATAAACAAAGAAATTATTGTGAGAATAAATAACGTCAACAAATGAATAATATAGTCTTCCTATTAAATCAGGTGGCTTGGCTTTATTTAGAAAATGATAGTTTGAATGGAGCATCCGTTGTCATAAAAAACAAAACTAACGATCAGGATGAGATTCGAACTCACGCGGGGAAACCCCAATGGATTAGCAGTCCATCGCCTTAACCACTCGGCCACCTGATCACAGGGTTTTTCCAAGAATAATCTTACATAAACAAAGAAATTATTGTGAGAATAAATAACGTCAACAAATGAATAATATAGTCTTCCTATTAAATCAGGTGGCTTGGCTTTATTTAGAAAATGATAGTTTGAATGGAGCATCCGTTGTCATAAAAAACAAAACTAACGATCAGGATGAGATTCGAACTCACGCGGGGAAACCCCAATGGATTAGCAGTCCATCGCCTTAACCACTCGGCCACCTGATCACAGGGTTTTTCCAAGAATACTCTTACTTAAACAAAGAAATTATTGTGAGAATAAATAACGTCAACAAATGAATAATATAGTCTTCCTATTGAATCAGGTGGCTTGGCTTTATTTAGAAAATGATAGTTTGAATGGAGCATCCGTTGTCATAAAAAACAAAACTAACGATCAGGATGAGATTCGAATTCACGCGGGGAAACCCCAATGGATTAGCAGTCCATCGCCTTAACCACTCGGCCACCTGATCACAGGGTTTTTCCAAGAATACTCTTACATAAACAAAGAAATTATTGTGAGAATAAATAACGTCAACAAATGAATAATATAGTCTTCCTATTGAATCAGGTGGCTTGGCTTTATTTAGAAAATGATAGTTTGAATGGAGCATCCGTTGTCATAAAAAACAAAACTAACGATCAGGATGAGATTCGAACTCACGCGGGGAAACCCCAATGGATTAGCAGTCCATCGCCTTAACCACTCGGCCACCTGACCACAGGGTTTTTCCAAGAATACTCTTACTTAAACAAAGAAATTATTGTGAGAATAAATAACGTCAACAAATGAATAATATAGTCTTCCTATTAAATCAGGTGGCTTGGCTTTATTCAGAAAATGATAGTTTGAATGGAGCATCCGTTGTCATAAAAAACAAAACTAACGATCAGAATGAGATTCGAACTCACGCGGGGAAACCCCAATGGATTAGCAGTCCATCGCCTTAACCACTCGGCCACCTGATCACAGGGTTTTTCCAAGAATACTCTTACATAAACAAAGAAATTATTGTGAGAATAAATAACGTCAACAAATGAATAATATAGTCTTCCTATTAAATCAGGTGGCTTGGCTTTATTTAGAAAATGATAGTTTGAATGGAGCATCCGTTGTCATAAAAAACAAAACTAACGATCAGGATGAGATTCGAACTCACGCGGGGAAACCCCAATGGATTAGCAGTCCTTCGCCTTAACCACTCGGCCACCTGATCACAGGGTTTTTCCAAGAATACTCTTACATAAACAAAGAAATTATTGTGAGAATGAATAACGTCAACAAATGAAGAATATAGTCTTCCTATTAAATCAGGTGGCTTGGCTTTATTTAGAAAATGATAGTTTGAATGGAGCATCCGTTGTCATAAAAAACAAAACTAACGATCAGGATGAGATTCGAACTCACGCGGGGAAACCCCAATGGATTAGCAGTCCATCGCCTTAACCACTCGGCCACCTGATCACAGGGTTTTTCCAAGAATACTCTTACTTAAACAAAAAATTATTGTGAGAATAAATAACGTCAACAAATGAATAATATAGTCTTCCTATTAAATCAGGTGGATTGGCTTTATTCAGAAAATGATAGTTTGAATGGAGCATCCGTTGTCATAAAAAACAAAACTAACGATCAGGATGAGATTCGAACTCACGCGGGGAAACCCCAATGGATTAGCAGTCCATCGCCTTAACCACTCGGCCACCTGATCACAGGGTTTTTCCAAGAATACTCTTACTTAAACAAAGAAATTATTGTGAGAATAAATAACGTCAACAAATGAATAATATAGTCTTCCTATTAAATCAGGTGGCTTGGCTTTATTCAGAAAATGATAGTTTGAATGGAGCATCCATTGTCATAAAAAACAAAACTAACGATCAGGATGAGATTCGAACTCACGCGGGGAAACCCCAATGGATTAGCAGTCCATCGCCTTAACCACTCGGCCACCTGATCACAGGGTTTTTCCAAGAATACTCTTACATAAACAAAGAAATTATTGTGAGAATAAATAACGTCAACAAATGAATAATATAGTCTTCCTATTAAATCAGGTGGCTTGGCTTTATTTAGAAAATGATAGTTTGAATGGAGCATCCGTTGTCATAAAAAACAAAACTAACGATCAGGATGAGATTCGAACTCACGCGGGGAAACCCCAATGGATTAGCAGTCCATCGTCTTAACCACTCGGCCACCTGATAACAGGGTTTTTCCAAGAATACTCTTACTTAAACAAAGAAATTATTGTGACAACAAATATCGTCAACAAACAAATAAGAAAGTCTTCCTGTTAAATCAGGTGGCTTGGCTTCATTTAGAAAATGATAGTTTGAATGGAGCATCCGTTGTCATAAAAAACAAAACTAACGATCAGGATGAGATTCGAACTCACGCGGGGAAACCCCAATGGATTAGCAGTCCATCGCCTTAACCACTCGGCCACCTGATCACAGGGTTTTTCCAAGAATACTCTTACATAAACAAAGAAATTATTGTGAGAATAAATAACGTCAACAAATGAATAATATAGTCTTCCTATTAAATCAGGTGGCTTGGCTTTATTTAGAAAATGATAGTTTGAATGGAGCATCCGTTGTCATAAAAAACAAAACTAACGATCAGGATGAGATTCGAACTCACGCGGGGAAACCCCAATGGATTAGCAGTCCATCGCCTTAACCACTCGGCCACCTGATCACAGGGTTTTTCCAAGAATACTCTTACATAAACAAAGAAATTATTGTGAGAATAAATAACGTCAACAAATGAATAATATAGTCTTCCTATTAAATCAGGTGGCTTGGCTTTATTTAGAAAATGATAGTTTGAATGGAGCATCCGTTGTCATAAAAAACAAAACTAACGATCAGGATGAGATTCGAACTCACGCGGGGAAACCCCAATGGATTAGCAGTCCATCGTCTTAACCACTCGGCCACCTGATAACAGGGTTTTTCCAAGAATACTCTTACTTAAACAAAGAAATTATTGTGACAACAAATATCGTCAACAAACAAATAAGAAAGTCTTCCTGTTAAATCAGGTGGCTTGGCTTCATTTAGAAAATGATAGTTTGAATGGAGCATCCGTTGTCATAAAAAACAAAACTAACGATCAGGATGAGATTCGAACTCACGCGGGGAAACCCCAATGGATTAGCAGTCCATCGCCTTAACCACTCGGCCACCTGATCACAGGGTTTTTCCAAGAATACTCTTACATAAACAAAGAAATTATTGTGACAACAAATATCGTCAACAAACAAATAAGAAAGTCTTCCTGTTAAATCAGGTGGCTTGGCTTTATTTAGAAAATGATAGTTTGAATGGAGCATCCGTTGTCATAAAAAACAAAACTAACGATCAGGATGAGATTCGAACTCACGCGGGGAAACCCCAATGGATTAGCAGTCCATCGCCTTAACCACTCGGCCACCTGATCACAGGGTTTTTCCAAGAATACTCTTACTTAAACAAAGAAATTATTGTGAGAATAAATAACGTCAACAAATGAATAATATAGTCTTCCTATTAAATCAGGTGGCTTGGCTTTATTTAGAAAATGATAGTTTGAATGGAGCATCCGTTGTCATAAAAAACAAAACTAACGATCAGGATGAGATTCGAACTCACGCGGGGAAACCCCAATGGATTAGCAGTCCATCGCCTTAACCACTCGGCCACCTGATCACAGGGTTTTTCCAAGAATACTCTTACATAAACAAAGAAATTATTGTGAGAATAAATAACGTCAACAAATGAATAATATAGTCTTCCTATTAAATCAGGTGGCTTGGCTTTATTCAGAAAATGATAGTTTGAATGGAGCATCCGTTGTCATAAAAAACAAAACTAACGATCAGGATGAGATTCGAACTCACGCGGGGAAACCCCAATGGATTAGCAGTCCATCGCCTTAACCACTCGGCCACCTGATCACAGGGTTTTTCAAAGAATACTCTTACTTAAACAAAGAAATTATTGTGAGAATAAATAACGTCAACAAATGAATAATATAGTCTTCCTATTAAATCAGGTGGCTTGGCTTTATTCAGAAAATGATAGTTTGAATGGAGCATCCGTTGTCATAAAAAACAAAACTAACGATCAGGATGAGATTCGAACTCACGCGGGGAAACCCCAATGGATTAGCAGTCCATCGCCTTAACCACTCGGCCACCTGATCACAGGATTTTTCCAAGAATACTCTTACATAAACAAAGAAATTATTGTGAGAATAAATAACGTCAACAAATGAATAATATAGTCTTCCTATTAAATCAGGTGGCTTGGCTTTATTTAGAAAATGATAGTTTGAATGGAGCATCCGTTGTCATAAAAAACAAAACTAACGATCAGGATGAGATTCGAACTCACGCGGGGAAACCCCAATGGATTAGCAGTCCATCGCCTTAACCACTCGGCCACCTGATCACAGGGTTTTTCCAAGAATACTCTTACTTAAACAAAGAAATTATTGTGAGAATAAATAACGTCAACAAATGAATAATATAGTCTTCCTATTAAATCAGGTGGCTTGGCTTTATTCAGAAAATGATAGTTTGAATGGAGCATCCGTTGTCATAAAAAACAAAACTAACGATCAGGATGAGATTCGAACTCACGCGGGGAAACCCCAATGGATTAGCAGTCCATCGCCTTAACCACTCGGCCACCTGATCACAGGGTTTTTCCAAGAATACTCTTACATAAACAAAGAAATTATTGTGAGAATAAATAACGTCAACAAATGAATAATATAGTCTCCCTATTAAATCAGGTGGCTTGGCTTTATTTAGAAAATGATAGTTTGAATGGAGCATCCGTTGTCATAAAAAACAAAACTAACGATCAAGATGAGATTCGAACTCACGCGGGGAAACCCCAATGGATTAGCAGTCCTTCGCCTTAACCACTCGGCCACCTGATCACAGGGTTTTTCCAAGAATACTCTTACATAAACAAAGAAATTATTGTGAGAATAAATAACGTCAACAAATGAATAATATAGTCTTCCTATTAAATCAGGTGGCTTGGCTTTATTTAGAAAATGATAGTTTGAATGGAGCATCCGTTGTCATAAAAAACAAAACTAACGATCAGGATGAGATTCGAACTCACGCGGGGAAACCCCAATGGATTAGCAGTCCATCGCCTTAACCACTCGGCCACCTGATCACAGGGTTTTTCCAAGAATACTCTTACTTAAACAAAGAAATTATTGTGAGAATAAATAACGTCAACAAATGAATAATATAGTCTTCCTATTAAATCAGGTGGATTGGCTTTATTCAGAAAATGATAGTTTGAATGGAGCATCCGTTGTCATAAAAAACAAAACTAACGATCAGGATGAGATTCGAACTCACGCGGGGAAACCCCAATGGATTAGCAGTCCATCGCCTTAACCACTCGGCCACCTGATCACAGGGTTTTTCCAAGAATACTCTTACTTAAACAAAGAAATTATTGTGAGAATAAATAACGTCAACAAATGAATAATATAGTCTTCCTATTAAATCAGGTGGCTTGGCTTTATTCAGAAAATGATAGTTTGAATGGAGCATCCGTTGTCATAAAAAACAAAACTAACGATCAGGATGAGATTCGAACTCACGCGGGGAAACCCCAATGGATTAGCAGTCCATCGCCTTAACCACTCGGCCACCTGATCACAGGGTTTTTCCAAGAATACTCTTACATAAACAAAGAAATTATTGTGAGAATAAATAACGTCAACAAATGAATAATATAGTCTTCCTATTAAATCAGGTGGCTTGGCTTTATTTAGAAAATGATAGTTTGAATGGAGCATCCGTTGTCATAAAAAACAAAACTAACGATCAGGATGAGATTCGAACTCACGCGGGGAAACCCCAATGGATTAGCAGTCCATCGCCTTAACCACTCGGCCACCTGATCACAGGGTTTTTCCAAGAATACTCTTACTTAAACAAAGAAATTATTGTGAGAATAAATAACGTCAACAAATGAATAATATAGTCTTCCTATTAAATCAGGTGGCTTGGCTTTATTCAGAAAATGATAGTTTGAATGGAGCATCCGTTGTCATAAAAAACAAAACTAACGATCAGGATGAGATTCGAACTCACGCGGGGAAACCCCAATGGATTAGCAGTCCATCGCCTTAACCACTCGGCCACCTGATCACAGGGTTTTTCCAAGAATACTCTTACATAAACAAAGAAATTATTGTGAGAATAAATAACGTCAACAAATGAATAATATAGTCTTCCTATTGAATCAGGTGGCTTGGCTTTATTTAGAAAATGATAGTTTGAATGGAGCATCCGTTGTCATAAAAAACAAAACTAACGATCAGGATGAGATTCGAACTCACGCGGGGAAACCCCAATGGATTAGCAGTCCATCGCCTTAACCACTCGGCCACCTGATCACAGGGTTTTTCCAAGAATAATCTTACATAAACAAAGAAATTATTGTGAGAATAAATAACGTCAACAAATGAATAATATAGTCTTCCTATTAAATCAGGTGGCTTGGCTTTATTTAGAAAATGATAGTTTGAATGGAGCATCCGTTGTCATAAAAAACAAAACTAACGATCAGGATGAGATTCGAACTCACGCGGGGAAACCCCAATGGATTAGCAGTCCATCGCCTTAACCACTCGGCCACCTGATCACAGGGTTTTTCCAAGAATACTCTTACTTAAACAAAGAAATTATTGTGAGAATAAATAACGTCAACAAATGAATAATATAGTCTTCCTATTAAATCAGGTGGCTTGGCTTTATTTAGAAAATGATAGTTTGAATGGAGCATCCGTTGTCATAAAAAACAAAACTAACGATCAGGATGAGATTCGAACTCACGCGGGGAAACCCCAATGGATTAGCAGTCCATCGCCTTAACCACTCGGCCACCTGATCACAGGGTTTTTCCAAGAATACTCTTACTTAAACAAAGAAATTATTGTGACAACAAATATCGTCAACAAACAAATAAGAAAGTCTTCCTGTTAAATCAGGTGGCTTGGCTTTATTTAGAAAATGATAGTTTGAATGGAGCATCCGTTGTCATAAAAAACAAAACTAACGATCAGGATGAGATTCGAAATCACGCGGGGAAACCCCAATGGATTAGCAGTCCATCGCCTTAACCACTCGGCCACCTGATCACAGGGTTTTTCCAAGAATACTCTTACATAAACAAAGAAATTATTGTGAGAATAAATAACGTCAACAAATGAATAATATAGTCTTCCTATTAAATCAGGTGGCTTGGCTTTATTTAGAAAATGATAGTTTGAATGGAGCATCCGTTGTCATAAAAAACAAAACTAACGATCAGGATGAGATTCGAACTCACGCGGGGAAACCCCAATGGATTAGCAGTCCATCGCCTTAACCACTCGGCCACCTGATCACAGGGTTTTTCCAAGAATAATCTTACATAAACAAAGAAATTATTGTGAGAATAAATAACGTCAACAAATGAATAATATAGTCTTCCTATTAAATCAGGTGGCTTGGCTTTATTTAGAAAATGATAGTTTGAATGGAGCATCCGTTGTCATAAAAAACAAAACTAACGATCAGGATGAGATTCGAACTCACGCGGGGAAACCCCAATGGATTAGCAGTCCATCGCCTTAACCACTCGGCCACCTGATCACAGGGTTTTTCCAAGAATACTCTTACTTAAACAAAGAAATTATTGTGAGAATAAATAACGTCAACAAATGAATAATATAGTCTTCCTATTAAATCAGGTGGCTTGGCTTTATTCAGAAAATGATAGTTTGAATGGAGCATCCGTTGTCATAAAAAACAAAACTAACGATCAGGATGAGATTCGAACTCACGCGGGGAAACCCCAATGGATTAGCAGTCCATCGCCTTAACCACTCGGCCACCTGATCACAGGGTTTTTCCAAGAATACTCTTACTTAAACAAAGAAATTATTGTGACAACAAATATCGTCAACAAACAAATAAGAAAGTCTTCCTGTTAAATCAGGTGGCTTGGCTTTATTTAGAAAATGATAGTTTGAATGGAGCATCCGTTGTCATAAAAAACAAAACTAACGATCAGGATGAGATTCGAACTCACGCGGGGAAACCCCAATGGATTAGCAGTCCATCGCCTTAACCACTCGGCCACCTGATCACAGGGTTTTTCCAAGAATACTCTTACTTAAACAAAGAAATTATTGTGAGAATAAATAACGTCAACAAATGAATAATATAGTCTTCCTATTAAATCAGGTGGCTTGGCTTTATTCAGAAAATGATAGTTTGAATGGAGCATCCGTTGTCATAAAAAACAAAACTAACGATCAGGATGAGATTCGAACTCACGCGGGGAAACCCCAATGGATTAGCAGTCCATCGCCTTAACCACTCGGCCACCTGATCACAGGGTTTTTCCAAGAATACTCTTACTTAAACAAAGAAATTATTGTGACAACAAATATCGTCAACAAACAAATAAGAAAGTCTTCCTGTTAAATCAGGTGGCTTGGCTTTATTTAGAAAATGATAGTTTGAATGGAGCATCCGTTGTCATAAAAAACAAAACTAACGATCAGGATGAGATTCGAACTCACGCGGGGAAACCCCAATGTATTAGCAGTCCATCGTCTTAACCACTCGGCCACCTGATCACAGGGTTTTTCCAAGAATACTCTTACATAAACAAAGAAATTATTGTGAGAATAAATAACGTCAACAAATGAATAATATAGTCTTCCTATTAAATCAGGTGGCTTGGCTTTATTTAGAAAATGATAGTTTGAATGGAGCATCCGTTGTCATAAAAAACAAAACTAACGATCAGGATGAGATTCGAACTCACGCGGGGAAACCCCAATGGATTAGCAGTCCATCGCCTTAACCACTCGGCCACCTGATCACAGGGTTTTTCCAAGAATACTCTTACTTAAACAAAGAAATTATTGTGACAACAAATATCGTCAACAAACAAATAAGAAAGTCTTCCTGTTAAATCAGGTGGCTTGGCTTCATTTAGAAAATGATAGTTTGAATGGAGCATCCGTTGTCATAAAAAACAAAACTAACGATCAGGATGAGATTCGAACTCACGCGGGGAAACCCCAATGTATTAGCAGTCCATCGTCTTAACCACTCGGCCACCTGATCACAGGGTTTTTCCAAGAATACTCTTACTTAAACAAAGAAATTATTGTGAGAATAAATAACGTCAACAAATGAATAATATAGTCTTCCTATTAAATCAGGTGGCTTGGCTTTATTTAGAAAATGATAGTTTGAATGGAGCATCCGTTGTCATAAAAAACAAAACTAACGATCAGGATGAGATTCGAACTCACGCGGGGAAACCCCAATGTATTAGCAGTCCATCGTCTTAACCACTCGGCCACCTGATCACAGGGTTTTTCCAAGAATACTCTTACTTAAACAAAGAAATTATTGTGAGAATAAATAACGTCAACAAATGAATAATATAGTCTTCCTATTAAATCAGGTGGCTTGGCTTCATTTAGAAAATGATAGTTTGAATGGAGCATCCGTTGTCATAAAAAACAAAACTAACGATCAGGATGAGATTCGAACTCACGCGGGGAAACCCCAATGGATTAGCAGTCCATCGCCTTAACCACTCGGCCACCTGATCACAGGGTTTTTCCAAGAATACTCTTACTTAAACAAAGAAATTATTGTGAGAATAAATAACGTCAACAAATGAATAATATAGTCTTCCTATTAAATCAGGTGGCTTGGCTTTATTTAGAAAATGATAGTTTGAATGGAGCATCCGTTGTCATAAAAAACAAAACTAACGATCAGGATGAGATTCGAACTCACGCGGGGAAACCCCAATGTATTAGCAGTCCATCGTCTTAACCACTCGGCCACCTGATCACAGGGTTTTTCCAAGAATACTCTTACTTAAACAAAGAAATTATTGTGAGAATAAATAACGTCAACAAATGAATAATATAGTCTTCCTATTAAATCAGGTGGCTTGGCTTCATTTAGAAAATGATAGTTTGAATGGAGCATCCGTTGTCATAAAAAACAAAACTAACGATCAGGATGAGATTCGAACTCACGCGGGGAAACCCCAATGGATTAGCAGTCCATCGCCTTAACCACTCGGCCACCTGATCACAGGGTTTTTCCAAGAATACTCTTACTTAAACAAAGAAATTATTGTGAGAATAAATAACGTCAACAAATGAATAATATAGTCTTCCTATTAAATCAGGTGGCTTGGCTTTATTTAGAAAATGATAGTTTGAATGGAGCATCCGTTGTCATAAAAAACAAAACTAACGATCAGGATGAGATTCGAACTCACGCGGGGAAACCCCAATGGATTAGCAGTCCATCGCCTTAACCACTCGGCCACCTGATCACAGGGTTTTTCCAAGAATACTCTTACTTAAACAAAGAAATTATTGTGACAACAAATATCGTCAACAAACAAATAAGAAAGTCTTCCTGTTAAATCAGGTGGCTTGGCTTCATTTAGAAAATGATAGTTTGAATGGAGCATCCGTTGTCAAAAAAACAAAACTAACGATCAGGATGAGATTCGAACTCACGCGGGGAAACCCCAATGGATTAGCAGTCCATCGCCTTAAACACTCGGCCACCTGATCACAGGGTTTTTCCAAGAATACTCTTACATAAACAAAGAAATTATTGTGACAACAAATAACGTCAACAAATGAATAATATAGTCTTCCTATTAAATCAGGTGGCTTGGCTTCATTTAGAAAATGATAGTTTGAATGGAGCATCCGTTGTCATAAAAAACAAAACTAACGATCAGGATGAGATTCGAACTCACGCGGGGAAACCCCAATGGATTAGCAGTCCATCGCCTTAACCACTCGGCCACCTGATCACAGGGTTTTTCCAAGAATACTCTTACTTAAACAAAGAAATTATTGTGACAACAAATATCGTCAACAAACAAATAAGAAAGTCTTCCTATTAAATCAGGTGGCTTGGCTTTATTTAGAAAATGATAGTTTGAATGGAGCATCCGTTGTCATAAAAAACAAAACTAACGATCAGGATGAGATTCGAACTCACGCGGGGAAACCCCAATGGATTAGCTGTCCATCGCCTTAACCACTCGGCCACCTGATCACAGGGTTTTTCCAAGAATACTCTTACTTAAACAAAGAAATTATTGTGAGAATAAATAACGTCAACAAATGAATAATATAGTCTTCCTATTAAATCAGGTGGCTTGGCTTTATTTAGAAAATGATAGTTTGAATGGAGCATCCGTTGTCATAAAAAACAAAACTAACGATCAGGATGAGATTCGAACTCACGCGGGGAAACCCCAATGGATTAGCAGTCCATCGCCTTAACCACTCGGCCACCTGATCACAGGGTTTTTCCAAGAATACTCTTACTTAAACAAAGAAATTATTGTGAGAATAAATAACGTCAACAAATGAATAATATAGTCTTCCTATTAAATCAGGTGGCTTGGCTTTATTTAGAAAATGATAGTTTGAATGGAGCATCCGTTGTCATAAAAAACAAAACTAACGATCAGGATGAGATTCGAACTCACGCGGGGAAACCCCAATGGATTAGCAGTCCATCGCCTTAACCACTCGGCCACCTGATCACAGGGTTTTTCCAAGAATACTCTTACTTAAACAAAGAAATTATTGTGAGAATAAATAACGTCAACAAATGAATAATATAGTCTTCCTATTAAATCAGGTGGCTTGGCTTTATTTAGAAAATGATAGTTTGAATGGAGCATCCGTTGTCATAAAAAACAAAACTAACGATGAGGATGAGATTCGAACTCACGCGGGGAAACCCCAATGGATTAGCAGTCCATCGCCTTAACCACTCGGCCACCTGATCACAGGGTTTTTCCAAGAATACTCTTACTTAAACAAAGAAATTTTGTGACAACAAATATCGTCAACAAACAAATAAGAAAGTCTTCCTGTTAAATCAGGTGGCTTGGCTTCATTTAGAAAATGATAGTTTGAATGGAGCATCCGTTGTCATAAAAAACAAAACTAACGATCAGGATGAGATTCGAACTCACGCGGGGAAACCCCAATGGATTAGCAGTCCATCGCCTTAACCACTCGGCCACCTGATCACAGGGTTTTTCCAAGAATACTCTTACATAAACAAAGAAATTATTGTGAGAATAAATAACGTCAACAAATGAATAATATAGTCTTCCTATTAAATCAGGTGGCTTGGCTTTATTTAGAAAATGATAGTTTGAATGGAGAATCCGTTGTCATAAAAAACAAAACTAACGATCAGGATGAGATTCGAACTCACGCGGGGAAACCCCAATGGATTAGCAGTCCATCGCCTTAACCACTCGGCCACCTGATCACAGGGTTTTTCCAAGAATACTCTTACTTAAACAAAGAAATTATTGTGACAACAAATATCGTCAGCAAACAAATAAGAAAGTCTTCCTATCAAATCAGGTGGCTTGGCTTTATTTAGAAAATGATAGTTTGAATGGAGCATCCGTTGTCATAAAAAACAAAACTAACGATCAGGATGAGATTCGAACTCACGCGGGGAAACCCCAATGGATTAGCAGTCCATCGCCTTAACCACTCGGCCACCTGATCACAGGGTTTTTCCAAGAATACTCTTACTTAAACAAAGAAATTATTGTGAGAATAAATAACGTCAACAATGAATAATATAGTCTTCCTATTAAATCAGGTGGCTTGGCTTTATTTAGAAAATGATAGTTTGAATGGAGCATCCGTTGTCATAAAAAACAAAACTAACGATCAGGATGAGATTGGAACTCACGCGGGGAAACCCCAATGGATTAGCAGTCCATCGCCTTAACCACTCGGCCACCTGATCACAGGGTTTTTCCAAGAATACTCTTACTTGAACAAAGAAATTATTGTGACAACAAATATCGTCAACAAACAAATAAGAAAGTCTTCCTGTTAAATCAGGTGGCTTGGCTTCATTTAGAAAATGATAGTTTGAATGGAGCATCCGTTGTCATAAAAAACAAAACTAACGATCAGGATGAGATTCGAACTCACGCGGGGAAACCCCAATGGATTAGCAGTCCATCGCCTTAACCACTCGGCCACCTGATCACAGGGTTTTTCCAAGAATACTCTTACTTAAACAAAGAAATTATTGTGACAACAAATATCGTCAGCAAACAAATAAGAAAGTCTTCCTATTAAATCAGGTGGCTTGGCTTTATTTAGAAAATGATAGTTTGAATGGAGCATCCGTTGTCATAAAAAACAAAACTAACGATCAGGATGAGATTCGAACTCACGCGGGGAAACCCCAATGGATTAGCAGTCCATCGCCTTAACCACTCGGCCACCTGATCACAGGGTTTTTCCAAGAATACTCTTACATAAACAAAGAAATTATTGTGAGAATAAATAACGTCAACAAATGAATAATATAGTCTTCCTATTAAATCAGGTGGCTTGGCTTTATTTAGAAAATGATAGTTTGAATGGAGCATCCGTTGTCATAAAAAACAAAACTAACGATCAGGATGAGATTCGAACTCACGCGGGGAAACCCCAATGGATTAGCAGTCCATCGCCTTAACCACTCGGCCACCTGATCACAGGGTTTTTCCAAGAATACTCTTACATAAACAAAGAAATTATTGTGAGAATAAATAACGTCAACAAATGAATAATATAGTCTTCCTATTAAATCAGGTGGCTTGGCTTTATTTAGAAAATGATAGTTTGAATGGAGCATCCGTTGTCATAAAAAACAAAACTAACGATCAGGATGAGATTCGAACTCACGCGGGGAAACCCCAATGGATTAGCAGTCCATCGCCTTAACCACTCGGCCACCTGATCACAGGGTTTTTCCAAGAATACTCTTACTTAAACAAAGAAATTATTGTGAGAATAAATAACGTCAACAAATGAATAATATAGTCTTCCTATTAAATCAGGTGGCTTGGCTTTATTTAGAAAATGATAGTTTGAATGGAGCATCCGTTGTCATAAAAAACAAAACTAACGATCAGGATGAGATTGGAACTCACGCGGGGAAACCCCAATGGATTAGCAGTCCATCGCCTTAACCACTCGGCCACCTGATCACAGGGTTTTTCCAAGAATACTCTTACTTGAACAAAGAAATTATTGTGACAACAAATATCGTCAACAAACAAATAAGAAAGTCTTCCTGTTAAATCAGGTGGCTTGGCTTCATTTAGAAAATGATAGTTTGAATGGAGCATCCGTTGTCATAAAAAACAAAACTAACGATCAGGATGAGATTCGAACTCACGCGGGGAAACCCCAATGGATTAGCAGTCCATCGCCTTAACCACTCGGCCACCTGATGACAGGGTTTTTCCAAGAATACTCTTACATAAACAAAGAAATTATTGTGAGAATAAATAACGTCAACAAATGAATAATATAGTCTTCCTATTAAATCAGGTGGCTTGGCTTTATTTAGAAAATGATAGTTTGAATGGAGCATCCGTTGTCATAAAAAACAAAACTAACGATCAGGATGAGATTCGAACTCACGCGGGGAAACCCCAATGGATTAGCAGTCCATCGCCTTAACCACTCGGCCACCTGATCACAGGGTTTTTCCAAGAATACTCTTACTTAAACAAAGAAATTATTGTGAGAATAAATAACGTCAACAAATGAATAATATAGTCTTCCTATTAAATCAGGTGGCTTGGCTTTATTTAGAAAATGATAGTTTGAATGGAGCATCCGTTGTCATAAAAAACAAAACTAACGATCAGGATGAGATTGGAACTCACGCGGGGAAACCCCAATGGATTAGCAGTCCATCGCCTTAACCACTCGGCCACCTGATCACAGGGTTTTTCCAAGAATACTCTTACTTGAACAAAGAAATTATTGTGACAACAAATATCGTCAACAAACAAATAAGAAAGTCTTCCTGTTAAATCAGGTGGCTTGGCTTCATTTAGAAAATGATAGTTTGAATGGAGCATCCGTTGTCATAAAAAACAAAACTAACGATCAGGATGAGATTCGAACTCACGCGGGGAAACCCCAATGGATTAGCAGTCCATCGCCTTAACCACTCGGCCACCTGATCACAGGGTTTTTCCAAGAATACTCTTACATAAACAAAGAAATTATTGTGAGAATAAATAACGTCAACAAATGAATAATATAGTCTTCCTATTAAATCAGGTGGCTTGGCTTTATTTAGAAAATGATAGTTTGAATGGAGCATCCGTTGTCATAAAAAACAAAACTAACGATCAGGATGAGATTCGAACTCACGCGGGGAAACCCCAATGGATTAGCAGTCCATCGCCTTAACCACTCGGCCACCTGATCACAGGGTTTTTCCAAGAATACTCTTACTTAAACAAAGAAATTATTGTGAGAATAAATAACGTCAACAAATGAATAATATAGTCTTCCTATTAAATCAGGTGGCTTGGCTTTATTTAGAAAATGATAGTTTGAATGGAGCATCCGTTGTCATAAAAAACAAAACTAACGATCAGGATGAGATTCGAACTCACGCGGGGAAACCCCAATGGATTAGCAGTCCATCGCCTTAACCACTCGGCCACCTGATCACAGGGTTTTTCCAAGAATACTCTTACATAAACAAAGAAATTATTGTGAGAATAAATAACGTCAACAAATGAATAATATAGTCTTCCTATTAAATCAGGTGGCTTGGCTTTATTTAGAAAATGATAGTTTGAATGGAGCATCCGTTGTCATAAAAAACAAAACTAACGATCAGGATGAGATTCGAACTCACGCGGGGAAACCCCAATGGATTAGCAGTCCATCGCCTTAACCACTCGGCCACCTGATCACAGGGTTTTTCCAAGAATACTCTTACATAAACAAAGAAATTATTGTGAGAATAAATAACGTCAACAAATGAATAATATAGTCTTCCTATTAAATCAGGTGGCTTGGCTTTATTTAGAAAATGATAGTTTGAATGGAGCATCCGTTGTCATAAAAAACAAAACTAACGATCAGGATGAGATTCGAACTCACGCGGGGAAACCCCAATGGATTAGCAGTCCATCGCCTTAACCACTCGGCCACCTGATCACAGGGTTTTTCCAAGAATACTCTTACATAAACAAAGAAATTATTGTGAGAATAAATAACGTCAACAAATGAATAATATAGTCTTCCTATTAAATCAGGTGGCTTGGCTTTATTTAGAAAATGATAGTTTGAATGGAGCATCCGTTGTCATAAAAAACAAAACTAACGATCAGGATGAGATTCGAACTCACGCGGGGAAACCCCAATGGATTAGCAGTCCATCGCCTTAACCACTCGGCCACCTGATCACAGGGTTTTTCCAAGAATACTCTTACATAAACAAAGAAATTATTGTGAGAATAAATAACGTCAACAAATGAATAATATAGTCTTCCTATTAAATCAGGTGGCTTGGCTTTATTTAGAAAATGATAGTTTGAATGGAGCATCCGTTGTCATAAAAAACAAAACTAACGATCAGGATGAGATTCGAACTCACGCGGGGAAACCCCAATGGATTAGCAGTCCATCGCCTTAACCACTCGGCCACCTGATCACAGGGTTTTTCCAAGAATACTCTTACTTAAACAAAGAAATTATTGTGAGAATAAATAACGTCAACAAATGAATAATATAGTCTTCCTATTAAATCAGGTGGCTTGGCTTTATTTAGAAAATGATAGTTTGAATGGAGCATCCGTTGTCATAAAAAACAAAACTAACGATCAGGATGAGATTGGAACTCACGCGGGGAAACCCCAATGGATTAGCAGTCCATCGCCTTAACCACTCGGCCACCTGATCACAGGGTTTTTCCAAGAATACTCTTACTTGAACAAAGAAATTATTGTGACAACAAATATCGTCAACAAACAAATAAGAAAGTCTTCCTGTTAAATCAGGTGGCTTGGCTTCATTTAGAAAATGATAGTTTGAATGGAGCATCCGTTGTCATAAAAAACAAAACTAACGATCAGGATGAGATTCGAACTCACGCGGGGAAACCCCAATGGATTAGCAGTCCATCGCCTTAACCACTCGGCCACCTGATCACAGGGTTTTTCCAAGAATACTCTTACATAAACAAAGAAATTATTGTGAGAATAAATAACGTCAACAAATGAATAATATAGTCTTCCTATTAAATCAGGTGGCTTGGCTTTATTTAGAAAATGATAGTTTGAATGGAGCATCCGTTGTCATAAAAAACAAAACTAACGATCAGGATGAGATTCGAACTCACGCGGGGAAACCCCAATGGATTAGCAGTCCATCGCCTTAACCACTCGGCCACCTGATCACAGGGTTTTTCCAAGAATACTCTTACATAAACAAAGAAATTATTGTGAGAATAAATAACGTCAACAAATGAATAATATAGTCTTCCTATTAAATCAGGTGGCTTGGCTTTATTTAGAAAATGATAGTTTGAATGGAGCATCCGTTGTCATAAAAAACAAAACTAACGATCAGGATGAGATTCGAACTCACGCGGGGAAACCCCAATGGATTAGCAGTCCATCGCCTTAACCACTCGGCCACCTGATCACAGGGTTTTTCCAAGAATACTCTTACATAAACAAAGAAATTATTGTGAGAATAAATAACGTCAACAAATGAATAATATAGTCTTCCTATTAAATCAGGTGGCTTGGCTTTATTTAGAAAATGATAGTTTGAATGGAGCATCCGTTGTCATAAAAAACAAAACTAACGATCAGGATGAGATTCGAACTCACGCGGGGAAACCCCAATGGATTAGCAGTCCATCGCCTTAACCACTCGGCCACCTGATCACAGGGTTTTTCCAAGAATACTCTTACTTAAACAAAGAAATTATTGTGAGAATAAATAACGTCAACAAATGAATAATATAGTCTTCCTATTAAATCAGGTGGCTTGGCTTTATTTAGAAAATGATAGTTTGAATGGAGCATCCGTTGTCATAAAAAACAAAACTAACGATCAGGATGAGATTCGAACTCACGCGGGGAAACCCCAATGGATTAGCAGTCCATCGCCTTAACCACTCGGCCACCTGATCACAGGGTTTTTCCAAGAATACTCTTACTTGAACAAAGAAATTATTGTGACAACAAATATCGTCAACAAACAAATAAGAAAGTCTTCCTGTTAAATCAGGTGGCTTGGCTTCATTTAGAAAATGATAGTTTGAATGGAGCATCCGTTGTCATAAAAAACAAAACTAACGATCAGGATGAGATTCGAACTCACGCGGGGAAACCCCAATGGATTAGCAGTCCATCGCCTTAACCACTCGGCCACCTGATCACAGGGTTTTTCCAAGAATACTCTTACATAAACAAAGAAATTATTGTGAGAATAAATAACGTCAACAAATGAATAATATAGTCTTCCTATTAAATCAGGTGGCTTGGCTTTATTTAGAAAATGATAGTTTGAATGGAGCATCCGTTGTCATAAAAAACAAAACTAACGATCAGGATGAGATTCGAACTCACGCGGGGAAACCCCAATGGATTAGCAGTCCATCGCCTTAACCACTCGGCCACCTGATCACAGGGTTTTTCCAAGAATACTCTTACTTAAACAAAGAAATTATTGTGAGAATAAATAACGTCAACAAATGAATAATATAGTCTTCCTATTAAATCAGGTGGCTTGGCTTTATTTAGAAAATGATAGTTTGAATGGAGCATCCGTTGTCATAAAAAACAAAACTAACGATCAGGATGAGATTCGAACTCACGCGGGGAAACCCCAATGGATTAGCAGTCCATCGCCTTAACCACTCGGCCACCTGATCACAGGGTTTTTCCAAGAATACTCTTACTTGAACAAAGAAATTATTGTGACAACAAATATCGTCAACAAACAAATAAGAAAGTCTTCCTGTTAAATCAGGTGGCTTGGCTTCATTTAGAAAATGATAGTTTGAATGGAGCATCCGTTGTCATAAAAAACAAAACTAACGATCAGGATGAGATTCGAACTCACGCGGGGAAACCCCAATGGATTAGCAGTCCATCGCCTTAACCACTCGGCCACCTGATCACAGGGTTTTTCCAAGAATACTCTTACATAAACAAAGAAATTATTGTGAGAATAAATAACGTCAACAAATGAATAATATAGTCTTCCTATTAAATCAGGTGGCTTGGCTTTATTTAGAAAATGATAGTTTGAATGGAGCATCCGTTGTCATAAAAAACAAAACTAACGATCAGGATGAGATTCGAACTCACGCGGGGAAACCCCAATGGATTAGCAGTCCATCGCCTTAACCACTCGGCCACCTGATCACAGGGTTTTTCCAAGAATACTCTTACTTAAACAAAGAAATTATTGTGAGAATAAATAACGTCAACAAATGAATAATGTTACATACATATCTCAAAGGAAAGCAGCTGACCATGGCAGCTGCTATTATTAAACTAATGCAGATAGTTTTTAAGCAATTCTGAGAATATTCTAGATGCACTTTTTATAAGCTTTGTAATATTTTGTGTAAACTGAGTAGGAGTTGTATGGATATATAAACCTGAGTCCTCAAGACTCAGGCATCTCATCATCTCATTATCTCATTATCTTACTTTCTCTTTATCTTCTTTATATTCGCTCTCTTAACTCTAGCTTTAGTCTTTGTATAATTATATTATAAAGTGTTACTTGGAATAGACTTCATGGAAGCATTACACCAACAAGGAATTTACACCTCACTTCGACCACTGGATAACACAATTGTTATCGGCTCAACACATGTTCCACTAGCACGAGAAACATCTCCGTGGGAACACCAGACCACGAAAGCATATGTGGTTAGCTTAGAAAACAAAACGCTAAGACCAGGAGAAACAAGAACGCTCACGCTAGAAGTACACGATCCAGAAAGCTATGAACAGGCGTTTCTAGATTGTAAGAAACCAGGCAACAAACTCTCTTTCACGCCTACTATATTTACGCCAACTGGATACGGAGTACAAATCTACGCGACGAATATATGCAAACAGCCACTCGAAATTCAAATGAATCAAGAAATAGGGATAGCAGAAGCGATACCAAAGGACAATCAAGAAAAATACGAAGGACAATACATTCCTCCGGAAGCTCGATGGGAAGAACAACTGCCATATTTCCCAGACAATTTCATCAATGAGCTTGACCTTTCAGAGGCCTGCTTCTCGCAAATCGAACAACAGCAACTGAAAGAAATAATTTTACTACATAAACAAGCGTTTCTCAACGAAGATAGAAATATCGGACTCTTCCTAGGACCAATTGAACACTCCATTCCAATCATGCCAGGAAAAGCACCATCATTCAAAATTACTTATCGTATACCACTCTCCCAACAAGAAGAAGTGGAGAAACAAATAGAAGAAATGCTACAACAAAGAATCATTGAACCATCAAACTCAATGACAACTAGTCCAGTAATTTTGGTGAAGAAGAAAGACAAAACTTACAGATTTGTAACGGACTTTCGAGCTCTGAATGCAATCACCCAGAAACAAGTATACGTCATATCAAACATACAGGACATCCTAGATTTGGCCGCTGGAGCAAGGATCTTCAGCAACTTTGATTTAGTATCTGGATTTTTCCAAATACCTCTTAAGAAAGAAGATCGTCATCTTACAGCTTTCACAACAACAAGTGGAAGTTATTTATTGAATTTTAATAAATTTTCGTATATAGGATTTTGGATAGAGAGAATGATAAATGATATAGGTACTCTTATAAATAAATCAAAATGACTTATGAGAATAACATAATGAATAGAAAACTGAGTTTTTGGATACAATTTTTAATAGAAAAGTTTTAGAGTTTTTAAGAGAAAATATTATAAGCTAACTTTTTAGAGAGATAAGATTTTTAATTGAATAAGAGTTGTAGACGGTAGCGCTTGAGTTCTTTTACAAGATCCTGTCCAAAAGAAAGGATCTCCGGGGAACCTCCACGTTCCATTTAGATTCTCAATGGTTCCAAGTTGAGAGATCCAAACAGACTATGAGAAGATGAGTATGGTTTTAGATATAAGTGTGTAATGTAAGGTGAAATAAGAAACAAGAGATGAAATATATAAAGGTTTATTGTTCGCATTATAATATAATTATACAAAGATTTAAGCTAGAGTTAAGAAAGAGAATATAAAGAAATGATGATGAGATAAAGAGAAAATAAGATAATGAGATGCCTGAGTCTTGAGGACTCAGGTTTATATATCCATACAACTCCTACTCAGTTTACACAAAATGTTACAAAGCTTATAAAAAGTGCATCTAGAATATTCTCAGAATTGCTTAAAAACTATCTGCATTAGTTTTATAATAGCAGCTGCCATGGTCAGCTGCCTTCCTTCGAGATATGTATGTAACAGTTTGTTGACGTTATTTATTATTATTCTTACTTAAACAAAAAAACTATTGTGAGAATAAATAACGTATTCGAACAAAGTACAAAAATTTTTGAGTCAAATCAGGTAGCTTGGCTTTATTTAGAAAACGATAGTTTTCTGTTTTTAACTCAGTTGGCTTAGAAATGGTGTCATTTTTTCTTTGTAAGAGTGTGAGGTCAGGAGTTCCCTTGTCTAAATTTTCTGTTATGATGATTCTTGTGGATGAGATAGGTTTTATATTGGATTTTTTGTTTCGCGATCTAAATTTGGAGCGAAAACGAAATACCTTCGCAGAAGCGACGCCGAACACCTTTCCGTTCACACTGATAACTGAAATAAACCAGTTTGAACCTTTTACTTCACTTTATATCTTAATGTTTCTGATTCAACAAGTTCATAATATATAAAACAGTTCATACTTCTCATAAATATGATTCTGTCTGGTTTCCACTCAATAGTTATGAACACTCTCTTTTTCTTTCTTGTCATCTAAACATTTTCTTCAACTTTTTCTGTTTAGCCTTAGCCTGAACAAATTTATTAAATAAAACAATGAACTTTTTTTGTTTTTTGTATTAATTTTCGTTTGTTTGTGATGTCTACTACATTAAATTTTTCATTAGTTAATTTTTCATTAGATTTTTTCTTCATTCAAAATATTGTTGAATCATTAATTAGTTGCATCTTACTCTACATAGTTGGTTTATGCTGGATTTTAATAAATGCTGTCTACTTAATAGCTCTGAGACAAATATTTAAAGATAACTCTTAAATTGCATACCTTATACATGAGCGTTAGCAGACTAATTCTTTGCTTCTCTGGTACTCAACTTGAACGACAATGTTTTCTTCTGTGCTCTGCATGTCTGCCGCGCCCTCTCTGTATCTCTGTTGTCTGACCTTGGTTGTCACGGCGCTGTTGAGATTCTATCAACGTACTCACAACTTTTGTTAATCGCAATTAAACTCTTCCTTTCGTTGTAAAAATCAATATGTAGCGATAACTGCTACGAAATTTTCTTGTAAAATTTTAATTTGTTCATAATTGTTTTTAATGCTTTTGAGTTATTTATTATCTTTCATTTTCAGTTTATGTTGAATTACTAAATTTTTATGATGTCTTCATTGAGTAATTCCATGAACGGCCATATCCAAACATCGTTACAATATTGTGTTGGAAAATTAAATAGTGATAGAAAACAACAATTTTCTAGTTCTTATAAAAGAATGGCTCAACGTATGTTTGCATTGTTACTTTTTTCCCAATATGGTTCTATTGATCTTAATGTTATTATATAGGTCGAAAAGTACCAGAAGGGGAATTGTGCGCTGTTTGCTCTGATTTAGCTACTGGTTATCACTATGGGGTAGCCAGTTGCAATGGATGGTTTTTTTTAATTTCTTTAATCTTTTTCAATATATTAATTTCAGTAAAACTTTTTTTCGTAGAACTATTGTGAGCGAACAAACATTTATTTGTCAATATAATGGAAACTGCGATGTTAATAAAAGTAATTTTTTGAATAAAACTCGAACTAAATTTTGTTTTAGACATCAGGTGTGCCTGCCGGCATTGTCGATTTAATAAATGTTTACAAGTTGGAATGGACGCAAAAGGTTTATAATTAATATTTATGAATAAATTTTATTTTAATGAATGTTCAGCTATACAGAACGATCGTGATCGAATTGGACCAACTAAAAAAATAAAAGTTGGAAGTGGTTCAGATGAAGATCGCTCCGTTACTCCACAAAGGCTACTTGATCAAGTTTGCAAAGATCTAAAATGAATAGTGTGATTGACCGCTTTTAGGAAATTGTTGAGAATCTCAGTCATTTGGAAGGGTTATGTCAAGAGTTAAGAAGATGCGTTATGCCAGATGTGGCTGGAGTTCAGCATGCCTTAACTTCTCCTTGCCTGCTTTTTGACACAATGGATTTAAAACAAGACGTACGAAAATATATTATGATGAGAAAATAATCTTAACTAATTGCAGCCAACCACATTTTTTAAAGAACTTTATCCCGCTTCAATGAATGATATAAGAATTTGGAATATTCGGGAAATGCGAATATGCATTGAATGGGCAAAAACATTTGATGCATATCAACGATTAAGTCATTACGACCAAGTAGTTTTAATAACATATATTTTTAAATAGTTAATATTTAGTTTGCTCTTGTACGCAATTTTGCATTTGCTTTCAACCTTCTGAATCGTGTTTTTTATTCGCCTGATCATGGTCCTGATAAGATTGTGTTTCAAAATGGTGCTTTTATAATGCGCCAACCTCAACAGCAAGTTGGATTAACACTTTTTTAATTTTGTTGATGTTATTTATTTAGGTTCAACTATCTGGTTGTCGACCGATATATACAAGACAGATGGATGAAATAATGCTACCATTCAGAAGATTACAATTAAATGTTTCTGAATTTGCTACATTCAAAGCAGCACTTTTTTTTAACCCTGGTTTGTTTTCTAATAGAAAACCAATAATAGTTTTGTCTTTAGATGCTATTGATCTTTCGAATCAAGCAAAGCCTGAAGTTTATGATGAGAGAAATAAGTACTTGAGTGCTTTATTTTCTTGCATTACAACCAAACTTGGTTCAACTGCTGGGGTGCAGAAATATGGAAGTTTACTGATGATGACAGCTAGCATTCAAGTAATCAAGCAATTTGTTTCTTTTTATGTTTTTTTTTAGAATATTCTAGCGCAAAATGAAGAAAATATGCAGGTTATGGAATTGTTCAAGAATTGGGAAGTTGATCCATTTGTGAAAGAATTATGTATGAAAAGAAGTTGACAAAAAGGTTGTTAGAACTGTCTTACATCTATTGTATATAATTGTATAAAGCTCCAAATAGTGTTCAATTAGACAAACTGATACAATGTCAAACTTCTAAGTGCTTGATCTTTTCATTCTCAGCATACTATATTTTATTATTTAACCATCATAATAAACTATTGTTAAAACAGTGGCTGTTTTTCTAAGAACTAGTCATTCCTCTTCCTTATTTCTATATGTTCATTGGTAATTTGATTTTTTCATTTTTTATGATCTTCATCAACAGTTGCCATTATATTTCATATGAAATTATTTTCTCAAACGTCTATGAAAACCTCAAAACTTGTAGTTGAGCAAATTATCTTATAAATAAACTATTTCTAATCTATACTACTCATATATAAGAGAATATAAATAAAGTTTTAAACAACAACGAGGCATTCAAATCGAAAATATTTTCAATTCTGAGTAACAATAAAGATTTTTGAAATTGGTATTTTTTAACAAAATTATTGTTCAGTCAATATAAATGTATAAATGAATTTAAATGAACCTATAACTTAAATCCATACTAAATGCCTTGAAAGACGCGAATCATTTAGGACGCTCAAATAAAGCGTGCCCCATTGCGAATAAAAATGAGCGCTAGATTATCTTGGCCAAATTGTAATCAAAATAAAGTTAGTTGTTGACTCTATTATTCTATTATTCAGTCAGACTATAAAGATTTTAATTAAATTTTGAATTATTCTACGAACTTTTTTTATTTGTTTTATTTTTTATGAATATATAACACGAAATATTTGCTGTCAAAAAGGTCACGTGAGCATCTTTGTCAATTCTATCACATGGTTTTTGAACTTATTGGCTGTTTTCATAGACACGTCACACAACTTTTAGATTTTTATCACAATATTTATAATAACATTACAGAATGAGTTTTTTTGAATTGAATATAACTCAAAGCATACAAAAAGGATGGGCCAGATATATTATCCACAGGTTTCGACTTTATTGTTTTTAATCTTAAAGAAAACAAATATTTCTTTCAGATACTTGGGGCAATATCTTCAGCAAAATTTATCACTTGACCAGATGGATTTAACATCCAGCTCTGTTAAACTGTCAACCCTTAACTTAAATGTAGAATATGTGAACGAAAAATTAAGAGGAATGAATATTCCTTTAACGTTGGTTGATGGATATATTGGCGAAATTGTTTTAGGTTATCTTTATTGGGTTATCAATTATATCACACCACGTTTTCTAAGATATACCATGGACTTCATTATCTTCACAGTCCAGTAAGCTGAAAGTATCTGATCTAGAGCTAACATTTCAAGCAAGTGAAGATTTTGCAAAGGACGAGCTGTGTATTGAAAATAAATTTGCATTTTATAATTTATTTGTGTTCATTGCAGTATCATCAATGTTTGAAGGCATGGCAGATAGCATGGTGACGCCTGAGGATATAGCAAAGGACTACTATGAAAGCTCTGACACCGATGTTGATGTGAACGGTATTAACAATTTTAAAAAAGTAATTTACGTTAAAAGATGTGATCTGAAAAGTTAAACATTGAAGGTTATTGATACTATAGTTTCTCGTTTTTGCATGGACGTTGAGAACATTACTATTCGATTAGAAGTCCAATCTAAAGCTGGTCTGTATCTCACAACCGCTATTGAGTTAAGAATTGCAAAGTACAATTTATCATTTTTTGACACTAAATGTTTCTTAAATTAATTTCAGAGCCCAATTCATGGATGAACAGTTGAAAAACATGGAAAAAGACACAGATACAACGCACATCACGAACGATTTAGTGAATGCTGTTAAGTGCGTGCAGTTCACAGGTTTACAAGCATATATATACATAGATTACTTAATTTGTGTTTTAGACATTGAGGTATTTACTGATTTCTTCTACGAATTAGAAGGCGAGCATGAAGAAAAAAATCTAAAAAGAGAGAAACAAAAACAAAGTTCTATACTTACTGACTCCAACTTCACTTCATGCTATGCTTCTGGTAAGTTTGACGAATTAAAATTTTTAAATGATTTTATTTTAGTTAGTGAGATGCCAAAAAATATGGAAAAGAATGAGGCTATTAGGTATTTCACTTTCACTTAAAATAGACTACTGTTCGAAATGATTTTTTCCTAGTATTTCCTCGCAGCCTGTAAAAATTTTACGCATTCCGCGCACTACGGAGGTTTTCCTCCGTTTTCAGAGTTCGTCTAGTCAGGTATATTTAGTTAGAGATGAGATCAATGACTAGTTGGTGAAATTAAGATTAAAGTTAACATAAATTGCACGACAGTACAAATGTTCTGTGTTCCATCTCAGATTGAGATAATCAAGAGGTTGAGTTATTGTATTTTTGAATTATTCGTCTACTTACCTATTTTTAAGCGTTTTTCATTCGTGGATGTTTAGTAAAAATAAGCAAAACTACTCTGACACCTCGCAGCGCCGAATCGAGGACAATGAATATGAAAAAGTTGTGGGCACATTAGAACAACTAGACACAGACATGTCTCAAGCCAGAGGTATTTTTAAATTAAATAAAGTTTGCTTTTCTAAATACTAAGAAGGACTCTGGCGAGAAAAAGAAGTTTTCCAACCATTCACTGAGATTCATCTAGAAACTTCAGACAGCTTTACCGAAAATAACTACTCAGAGCGAGAAAACATCAGTGATTCACGTATAATGTTTTTTAAAACTATGCTTCATGAAAGTTTGCAGATAAAGTTGACAGTTCTAGTGATACAAGCGTTCAAATTGACATTGGTTCGCTTGTATGTTGTTTTCCACTTGAAGACCCTTTACATGCTCTAAACCCCGCAACAGCTGATAATAGTATTAAGATTCTAATGGAAATTGCTGAAGAGTATTTGCTTTCACTTCAATTTTAAATAATTTTTTTTAAACAGATTTTTTCAACAAATAAATGAAATTCACAAAGATGAAAAAACTCCTTTGCAATTTGAACACATCAAGTAAGTTTTCTCAAAAGTTATTTGCTTTATCATTGCTTTTAGATGTATCACTGCTTTGAGATTTTTTTATGATACTAAACGGAATGAAAAATTCTCTCAAGAAAAGATAAAAGTGGTAATGAATGACGTTGCCACTACTGAATACATTAAAAAAGATGGGATTATTTCTCCAATAGATATTATTCGATTCACTCGTTCTGAAGGAAATTCTCGTCCAGACATTGAAATTCGATATTCTTCAGTTATGAAAGGAGAAGTACAAAACTTGACAAGTGAATGCGCACATTTTTAGTTTTCAGCAATTGTGCGAAATAACTTTAAATGATTTGAGAACAAACCTGGACATAACCATTTTAAACCGACTGAAAGATTTTGTGTACCCTACCACGGTCTTCAATGCGGCTAATAAGGTTAATGTATATCGTAGTCGAAGTTTTAATAAGTTAGTTGCCTGGTTTTCACAATTTAATCAACAATTTGTTTAAGCATGAGTGCATTTCCACTGAGACTTGAAGAAGAAACAGTTCACAGTAATTTGAGAGTTTTGATATCTTGTGAAAACATGATTATGGATTTGAAGTGAGTTTTCGTTTTTTTTCAAATAATGAATATACTGTTGAAGAGTCCCCAAAGCTGATTTAAGTTCAAAAAAGGTTACTAACTCTATGATACACGATGAATATCTGAAATTGGATATAAACGGTTTACAAATAGATATAGGATCTAATGAAAATGAAATCGAAATAAGCACAACATTTAATTCTTTCAAAGGTATAGTTAAACGAGTTTTTTCAATAATATTGTAATTAGGCGACTTCATTTACAAGATTGAATCAGGAAAAATAAAACAATCGCGTTTATTTCATTGCTTGAGAGATGAAAATCCCATAAGGTTTTTTTTAAACTATTTTTGAATTTATCATTGAAATTAGATTAAATTTTACTAATACTGTACAATTACTAAATGGATCTGGATTTTGGAATGATGTTAATGATTTGAGTCATAGTTTGTCAAGAACATTGCTAACTAATCATGAAAAAAGAGAAGGCCCTTTTTCTCCAATTCGAAAAGTGTTTACCCATTCGGAAAGAAACTCAAGTGAAAATAGGTTGGCACAACAAGATGTAAGTGATATTAAAATATTTTGTTTTATATTTTTATGTTTTTACTTTTAGATTGTTCAAGCAGGAAATATTGATGATCTAAACAAATTTCGAAGAGACACTACATCAAATTCTGTTTATAATATTCAGTTGAAAATTCCACAGCTTCGTGTTTGTGTGGAAAGCTCGTACGAGCTCGAGCTTCTTTACAATAGATTTGTTTGTAAAAATAGGTTTTGGTTGTTTCAATTGTTCATTGCAGACGAGTGATCTAGTTCTATGGGAACCAGATTTTGCGGCTAGACGAACATCCTCCGAAGTTCATGTTAACGCATTCCCAGAAGAGTTTCAGGCTTTCACAGATAAAAGTTAGCGCTTTTAAAAAAAACTCAACCATTTTTAATTTTTTAGGCAATTTGGAAAATGTTGGAGAGTTTGATAGAGATAAAGAGAAAAGTTCAATTAAACCACATAAGCTAAGCTTTGATCTTGATATTCATAAAGTCGATTTGCTACTTCTAAATGAAGAGAATGAGGTTTTTTGTTTTGTTCTTTGTATTTAATGTACTGTTTAAGGAAGCCATCGAAAGTTCCATAAAGCATCTAGCATTCCGAGGATCAAACGTATCATTTTTTGCTGTAATTGGCTATAATGGCGATTTTAACACATCTTATTTTTACTTAACAACAAAACGCTTCTTTCTCTCGGGTATGGATCAATTTTTGTTGCTCTTGCGAATTAATTTTTTTGAATATTTTTCAGATTTAAATAGCAGTAATAAAGAAGCATTAGATTTAATGTCTTCAAGTTTTGGAATCAAAAACGAGTCAGTTGTTAATCTCTACAATTTTACAAAAGCATATTTGTCTTAGGAAAACGTGCGCTATCAGAACTCATGATGATCCTGCAGTAAATGATAATTCTATTTCGTTTGCAGCAAAAGTTCTTTTTGAACCGGAAATAAATTTGAAGGTGACTTATAAATACGATAAGCTCAATAGCATTTACTCAAAACTATTTCAGGATATGTTGTTTGCTTTGAATGTTAAAAATGTTCTTGTCACAATCAGTCCTGATGTATTAGATGTATGGCTCGTTCAATTTGTTCAATATCTGTCTCTGAAGACGTATGATGTTCCGGGTTATGAGTTTCCACAATCTACAGTAAGATTTCATAAGTATATGCTTAACAGAATAGTTTTTTTCAGACTGATCTACATTTATCTTTTGAAAACGTATCTATTGCTTATGATCATTATCGTTTCTTTCCAGAAAGTATATATGGGTTGAGGTGAAGCAAAAGTTTTAGTTAAATTCATTCATATTTTTTTAAGCTTAAATTTTGGATTTCTATATATGAGTGCCACGTTCAGCGAAGGTTTAACTTTTGTAAAGGTTTAGTATTGTTTGTAGTTATATTTTTACCATATATTTTTATTATAGTACAATTTCATTGTTGAAGACACTTCACTAACTTTGAACAAGTTGTCGTTAGAAGTAGAAAATGGAGATAGAAGAAAAGATGAACAACCTTTTGATAACATGACTAGGATTAAAGCTTGTGAGTTGGATCTATTTCATATTGAGGTAATTTATAATTAACGAAATTTTAAAGCGTAACATATTTTCAGATATATTACTGCTTATTAAATATGGATGAAGTAGAAAAATCTCGTTCAACGTTGCTGGACGTCTCCTGTACAAATGATGTTATTACAGTATATAAATTGCACTTTACACTCTATCAGAAAAAAATATCTTTAGGCTTCTATGTGTGCTGATACGCTAGTAGCACTTTTGAGTATAGCCGATGACGTTTCTAGTGACTTGCATTTATTATCAACACCAACAGATAATAATTTAGCAACTGGCAATATAACAGAAAAGAAAACTTATTCTGTTCCCGCAGGAAAAAATGAAAGTGAACAGTCTTTGTTAAATACTCACAATGTTTCTGATGTGAGTCCTTTAACCTCGAGCATGTAAAATGGTTCTTTTAAGCGAATCACTAAAGCTATTGTTGAGCAGCCATCTAATAGTCGTAAAGCTGAAAAAGAATTTGATTTCTCAACAATGTGCGACATATATCCACATCAGGTAAGCCAGTACATAAAAAACAAAACTGATTCGAATATCAAGGCTCTCGACCCATATGCCGATAGAGAAGCGTATGCTGTTAAGACCGATGATGAGTTTTGTGTTATTGACGAAGGCGTAATTGGCTCAGGTGTTTTGGTATGTAATATTATACGGTAATTACAAAATGAGATGAAATGATAGATCGAAAATACTGGTTACACGATTCGCCAACTAGATACCTCTAGAAAAATAACAGTGGATCCATGTTTTTTGAAAAAACCTATGGCGAAAAATGAAGCTTCTTGTGGTATAAAGGATTCTGAGGAAAATCCGTTTATCAGGTTTATTATATTAAACAAATCTATATTTTATATTAAATTTTAAAGGTTCTGTTTGAATAACATCAGTGTACAATTCAATTTCTATGGAGGATGTGATTTAAGTTAGGAGTAACAGACCGATTGATTCCATAATTAGATGTTATAGAAAAAACTGATCAGAAGTTACCTTATAGTGGACTACACAAAGAAAAATGCGATTCTTCGGAAGAGATAAAAAATCGGAGTTTACGTGGACTAAGTCGAGATGAAACTGTAGCGATTAAAATAGATTTGAAAAAGGTTACCTTAGGTTTTAATCTCTCTATTTATTAATATTTTGAAGATCACATTTTCATGCAACATATATCATGAATCAAGCAAAATTGCAACAACAAAATTCTTTGCAATAAATGACATCGTCATCACAGATAAACTTGCTATTAGTCATATTAAAGAAATATTATATCAGGTAATAAATAAACTATGCACTAATACAACTTTTGTTTTCAGTACTCTAAAATAAATTGTCCAAAGAGAACTTGTGCTCCGTTTTTAGCTGTTCGAATTTTGGAAACATCTGAAAAAGAAGGAAAAATAAGAGTAGATTGCATTGTTTTCTCTACTGTCAAATCAAATCATTTTTAGGTGTCTATGTTACCCTTAAAATTGAATATCGATCAGGATACTATGCTTTTTGTAGAAGATTTTATTCAGGAAGTTATTCATAATTCGTACTCGTTTTTTAATAAAGGTCTGTTTTCCAGTTCAGTGTTTGATTATAATATCAGCTTATTTAGATTCGACAATTGGTTCAACGTACATTCCTGAGTTTGCAGAAAAAGCAAATTTACTATTGAATAGCTCTGTACTTATGCCAGGAGGCAAGTCAAAATGTGTTGAATTTTACACAATAATAGTTCAGAGTCAAACGATATGGTGGAGGGCATGAGTTTGCAGCCTACCACTATACCTGAAGCGCATCAGGAATTACTGGTAAATTTAACAACAGATATGAGTACCACTTCTTCAGAACCAGAAAATCCAGTTGAATACGTAATTTCTAACCAAATTAGTTTTTAAATAATTTCAAGTATATTAGTTACCACCTAATAGTTCCACGGGACAATCCGAAACTAATATATTGAACTCAAACGCAGATGTATATTATAGGTTGAATATTCTTCGTCTTATATTAGAAATTAATATTTTTCAGAGACTTTACTTTTTTCCCATCAGTCTCTGTGTTTATTGACTATCATGGCAAAAATAAAATGAATTTAGATCGTGGTGGTGCAATGATCGGTAAAGATTGTTAATTTTTCTTAATTATTTGTTTTATTTTAGGTATTTTACGAGGGTTCGCACAACTGAATGGTACAGAAATTATTTTAAAAGAGTTGAGCTGTAAAAATGGTCTTCTTGGTGTTTCTCGATGCATTGATGCATGTATTAATATAACAGCTCTTTACAATTTTTGAATTTTAGTATGCCCTTAATGAATGGAGCAATGATTTGGTTACTAGTTTGCCTACCGTTCTTGCGAGTTATGGCCCTATAAGTCCGATTGTGCAAATTGGTTGTTTGAATAACGAAAAAGATATATAAATTCTAATAATAGGGCGAGGATTTATGGATCTTTTCTGGATGCCTATTGCCGAGTTTAAAAAGCCTGACGGACATATAGTCAAGGGAATACAAAAAGGTGTAGGATCATTTAGTATGTCTTCCGCTGCTGGAATAGTTGGAATTGCTCAATCACTCGTTGGAGCTGTTCAGGTATATTGAGAACACTTCACTTCACAATGTTTTTTTTAGCTTGTCGGAGAAGCAGTATTAAACGAAGTTCAGTTAGATGAACCATATTTAAATAAAAGAAATCGGAATCGTGTAAGCATAACAAGTTCGTCGCCCACAGATTTTCCTCAAGGCTTACAGATGGCTTACAAACTGATGGCCGAAGTTTGTTTACCCAACTGTTCCCCTAGTTCATAGACAAAGTTTAAGGGAGTGCGACAAACTAAAGAGGATTACCATTTAACAGCCCAAGAAGACAGAGCTTCCGGATTAACTTCTATAAAAACATTAGTTCGATTTGCTCCTCCCGCAATTTTGCGTCCTTTAGTTATTGGGTTCCAGATTAGTTTTCATCTCCTAGGAGGTATAATATGAGTAGTTCGAATTTCGTAAAAAAAAAGTTCAGGAATTCGTAATCAGCTACGTCCTGATATCTACAAAGATGAATGTTTGAAATGGGAAAATACGGATCTACCAACAGATCAAAATGATTGAAATATTTCTTTTTGAGTTTTATTGTACTTAATGTATGTAATTTTGTATATAATGTTGTTTTTCGATCTGAAAATGAGAAGTGAATAAAAAATCGTTTCTTAGCAAGTATACAATTTTATTATAACGATTTCTTTCCGTGTCGGTGTCGTTTATATCATTCAGGCCCTCTATTAAGTCATAAACTTTTATGACCAATCGCATTTAAGAATTGCAATATCAACAGGTAGATAGAGAGATATGAGAAACTAGAGAAAAAAATAATAGAAATGAAGAGAGAATTGAGAGGAAGCTGCCGGTGAGAGAGAAAACGTCAAACACAAAGTTTGTGATATAAATATAGATAGTATGTAGATGGAAAGCGAGAGATCATACTAAAGTTTGTGTTCGAGAGAGAACACAGATGAACAAAATAAAGAAAAGAAGACAGCAAAGCAATTAATGAATGGATAAGACCAAGAAAGCATTTGGTCAGGTGAAATCGTAATAATATTTCTCTAGTTTCTACTTTACCTCACTTTAAATGTCACGAATTTTACCAGCTGCATTGAATTCAACAGAGGATGATAAAAACAAAATTCGAAGGCATCCTCTAATGCCAGTTTTACAAGTGAGTAAATATTTGTTCTTATAAATATTAAAAAAAATTATTCAATTACTAGGCTTTACTTCAAAGATGTGAGCAAATTTGTTTGTTGCAAAAACAAGAAAGTACTGCAGTTCCTGACCCCCTTAAAGTAAGTTTATGATTTTTGATATTTAAACTTTGTTTGTGAACAAGATTTTTTATTTTTGTTTGTTCAATAGTGTTAAGCGCAAATATAATAATTTAAAACGATTATTCTATCGAAAATGAAACACAAGAGTAAAGAGAATTGTTCCTGAAATTGATATTGTTTTTTTTGCTTTAGCCATTAATAAAAAAACGTACCGAAAACATGCAATGAGTTTTGGCTATCTCTTAAATAATTTCCAAATTGTGTGTTTAACATTCTCTGATCATCATATAGAATATGCGATGGCTGAAACTACAAGTATTTAATAGTTTACTAATTTTTACGTACGAGTCTTTGGTCATTATCGCTAAAAATCTGAGTTGTTGAATCCGTTGATAACGGAAATGGTGGATAATTAGCTGTAGAAGTGTAGAAGTCTGAAACAATTTTTATTAATACATTAGCTAATTACCTATAGTGTGGTTATCGAATTGATCGAAAGGACAGTACCATATGTTTGAGATACTGGATTAGTGGCACTAAGTTTTTCGGGAGAATTCGGTACTGCAGTAGCTTCATCTGTAATTTATGTACCGGTAATGCTGCAAAAATTGTTGGAACTACTTGGCTGGGCAGATGATATTTGGCTATCATAATAATACGGTTCGAACCCGTTCGTTGAAAAACTGTTGGGATATTCACTTCTACTGAAATCGTTCGATGTGTCCATTCTTTGTGTAGATTGATCATTATTATTCAAATAGCCGGTTGTGTGTCCTGGATCAAACTGATCAATCGAAGTTAGAGGGGTAGTAAGTTGAAAATTGGGTTTATTGCTGTTTGAACTCAATTCATTTCCAAAAGGATTATTTCCGACAGTAGTATCCTTGTTTACAAATTGAGGGTTTCCCATCTGAGTAGTAGGTTGTATCGATTCGCTGTTTTGACTAACTAATCGATTTGTATCAAAATTATTGTTATTGATATTTATTGGATGAGTAGTGCTTCTAAAGTCGATAGTGCTTGATATTGTTGCAGGAGTTGCTTGAGAAGAGATCAATTGATTTTCATCAAACAATGGACCTGATTGCAATATAGTAGATGGTGTTTCATTCGAAAAGTTGGGAGGAAATGGGTTTTGCTCTGAGCCAGATTCGCTTCCTCTTGGTGTGCTCGTCTGTTGAATCATTATATTAGGGTTCATAGTAGGAACCGAAGACACTGCAACTGGCCCGTTAGATATCCCAACACCAGCTCCATTATTTGTATTTATGTAATTGCCAGACGTGTTTGGCAATGTGAAATTCTAGAACATTCAATGTAGTTTTGAAAAATAAAAAAAGCCTTGTACATAAATATTGTTGCTGGAACTTGCAATAGTATTCTTCTGATTACCTGAATATTGCCATACTTGAAGATTATTTTGAACTATCATCTAAAACACATTCTGTAGTCGAATATGCTTTGTTTTTATATTCATATATAATTATATACATATATAGATAAAGCATTATACCCTATTTATTTGTGGTTCCGCATAAACTGAGTCAAACTTTTGACCATTCACACCATTTTCAACTAAATTAGTAGTTAATTGCGCGAATATTAAAAAATATCTAATGACTCACCTTGAATCATTTTTTGGTTAGGAGATGTTGGACGGTTGTTTTCATTAGAGCAGCAAGTGCTATAAATCAAATAATAGAATAGTAGTTTAATGAAGATTTAATTAAAGTAGTCAACCTTTTTTAATATTCATTCAAATTCACAGTTGTGATTCATAGAAAAATTTGAGAAAAAAGATGTTTCATTTAGTTTTTGCGTTTATTCATTTTTTTTCTTCGCTTACCTGTCATTTGGCACAGCAATAGCTTGGAGAGGAACTACATTTAGAAATTGCGGGCAAATAACAGCAGCATGTTCTAATTGGAATAAAGCATTCTAACAATTAAAATTTGAGAGTAATGAGTTGAAACATAGACTTACCAGTATTATGGCTATCGTAATCATTATAGCGAGAAACGGAGTGACTCTGTTTTGTCGTTTTGCCGTTGATATTCTGCAGGTAGTCAAATATGAAACTAGTGCGAACCCTCTCCAAGATGCTCAAACTACAAAATTGGCAAATAAAAACCGGAAATTGTCCAGAAATTTAGCAAACAAACTTCAATTTTCTGACATATCCTGTTTGAATTAATTCCAATTTCGTTTTGACTCATGGAAAAAAATTATTTTTTTCTCTTCAAGTTTTTAAAATTTTTCTAAGTTTTATACGTTTGCTTTGTTTTCAGTTGCTTAAGTATATGGACAGTATAGGTATTTCACCAGAGACGGCCGATAATACATTAGATGCTCTGATGTGGAATACAGCACTTATGTTACAAATTTTTATTGCTGAACTAGATAAAGTAGGAACACTCACGGATTCATTCGCAGAAAATTATAAGAGTGCTGATCATTATTTTGTGTTAAAGCATTATATTTTTTCAGATGGCTTGAAAAATAGGTTAACACATACAAGCATGTGCGGGTCTCCGACCGATTTTGAAGATGATTTGGTAATTTATTCATATGATCGATAAAACTATTTTTTTCTTAAGATAACAGTACTAGAAGAATCCAACTCGCTAGCCACCATAATGACTTCCGAAGGCGCAATTTCAATAACTGTTCCTCAATCCAGTTTGGAAAACTCAAGTATTATTAACACGATTTGCGATAAAGATTATCGATGAAACTAATTTACTACTTCTGAAAAACACAGCCGTATACAACAGTATTGATTTTATCTATCTTGACGAAATGATATGAATATTTAATGTTATTGAAAGAATTGAAAATATGATTCAATCAACATATCAAAATTAAAAACACAGAGTAGATTTTATTTATTTTATTTATAAAATTATAACGAGATTAAACAAGCAAAACGATTATAGCGATCTTGTCCTCACGATAGAAATAGAGTATTCGTTTCGTTTTGTTCATTATGATTGATTGAAATTAATACTAAGCACATTTCCTTCTCTCAGCCCATTTTACAACACGAAAGTTCATTGCTTATTCGCAGGAAGAGTCTACCCATTTCAAAGCAAGTAACAACATTGGAAGTGCCTCAAAGTAACATAAAACTGCGCCCTGCTCCTTTCTTTTCATCCGTTGACACAAGTCACATCATGACTTATTGATGGTTAGCGACGATGCTTTCCGCAAATTGTTTGCATTTTCAATAATGTTAGCCTATTTGGTTTCGTCTTCAATATGTTTTACTTTTTCCAGATTTCTTTCTCAACAATCAAATTATTCTTGGTTTATGAAAAAAAGTATTTTTTATTCAAGCATGTGTTCGATTTGTCGTTTGCTGAATGTTTTTTGCCTATTTTGTAAAGATTCTATTTAGTATCATTGAGGATGAATTTTATTGCGGTGTATGCTCTCATTGTCTTCAATGCCACTTTAATTTCAGGTAATACTGTTTGATCTATTCAATATTCAATTATATGATCAAATTTTTTTGTATCAGACATATATTTTTTGCAGCTTCTTGTTTATATATGCAGAAGTTAAATTTTGTTGGTGGTACATTCGAAGAGTTTACGACTCAAGACAAGATTGCTTGTTGCATCGCCTGCTCTAATGAGCGTTGCTGTTTAGCTTATTCCTTTCATCGTGAGACACACAAGTATCTTTTGACTCTCTCGCTAATTTAATATGCACATGCATCAGTACTATTAATACATTTTTAGATGCTATCTCAAATCAGCTTTTGGATATTCAGTGGAAGATGATCAATTTGTTAGCGGTTTAAATGCCAATGTGAACTGTGAGCAATTATAAAAACAACGTGTGCATAAAATTATCTTTTTAAAGATGGAAAAGCTGTTAGACTTCGAAATGTTAAAATCAACGGGGCAAAAGCAGAACCTGTCAGGTTGGACAATGAAAATGATTGCAGATTATTTTGTTCAGGTTTACTTTTTAAATTTTTTCATTGATGTTACTTGTTTCATACAAAAATAGAGTTTCCAGCATATAGCATCTACTCATGGTTTAAAAGCAACGAAGAAAAGGGCATGTGCTCCTGTCTAAGACGCGTTATAGGATTACAATACAAGCATGGCTATACAGCATACATTTCACCCGGATCTGACAACAAGTTTTGATTATATATTTTTCTCAACGGAATAGAGTTGAATTAACCGAGACTAAAAATGGTTCAGTACTTAACGTTAATAGTTTGGCTTTCATTACAAACATAAATTACAATATTGCTTCACCTTTGACATTATTTTAAATGTTCTATTTTAATGTTGTATACATATTTTTCATTTATTTTATACTTATTTACGTGTCTCTTAGTAATATCAGCCCTTTTCTTGCATTTTATCGGCACATAAAAACCTAGTTTTCTGACTGATTTGAAAGATTGTAGGTAATAATAAAAATTCATTTATGATTCAACTATTTTGAATTATATATGGCTTCATATATGATTAATTGAATGGGTTTCAACACATGATCTTGAAATCATTGGAAGTTAATGGTCTGTGCTACTACTGGTGATCTGAATGAAGCGAGAATATAAATTTAAAAAATAGAAACAATTACTCTGCTGGTTGCTGATCCAATGAAACGTCCAGTAGAACTTGCATGGGATTCAGTTTGTATTACCCTGCGCGATTCTATAAAAAAACAATGAAATGATTGCTATTTTTTTAAATGGGATGTATATTTTTACCAAACACTCCACCAAGAACTGTCGTATCTTGTCGTGCTATGTTTTCATCTATCAAATGACGAAGACTGCCACGATTTTCTTCTTCTACCATCATTTTGCGATATATGGCAATTTCAGCGTCCAAACTCTATAATATTCGAGTTAATAATAACAAATACGAGTTCAAATACAGTTTTGGTATCCAAGAGTGTTTGCAGCTCAAGCATAAGCGCTTGACAATCTTCGCGCATTTTTCTAATGCTGGCATCACGATCACTGATAGCAGCTTCATAGGATCTATAAAATATTTGTGAAAAGTTTTAAAATACTGCTAGGTTATTGAACACATATAGTTCATGTGATTCATATTACCTGTGTTCGTCTTCTAGAGCGTAGTTGAGTTCTTGTATCTGCTTCTCAAGCATGAGATTTCTTCCTTCCATTTCAGACAACTTTCTTCTCATTTCAGTTAAACTGTCTCTGTGTCTCTTAATTTCTTCACGAGCTTGATTTTGTTCAAGAGAAGAAGCTTTAGATTGATTTTGGATCTCAATAACCATTTTTCTATACCATGAATCCATATCTTGTCTTGTTGCAGAACTTATCTATATTATATAAAAATAACTTAGCAATTGGTTTTTTTTGATTACTTTATCATATTCGGAACGAATTTCGCGAATAGCAGCAGAAAGCTCTTTCTTGAAATACTCGCGATTTTCAGGTGTTGTATCACGGTGAGCTTGAACGACAAGCTCATTCATTTCCTAAAACTGAATATGTTGAATAGTTCTGTTTTCCATCTTACCGTAGCCTGCTGTCTTCCCAAAACTTCACAGTCCTCCAGTAAAGACTTGACACGGTTTTCAAACGTAATACGGGAAGCCAATTCAGTTTCAATACCCTGTAAAAATCATTAAAGAATTAAATAAGACATAAAAAATATTACAGTCTTATTGCATGATAGTTCTCCGCTGAGGCGCTGATTTTCTCTCTTAATACGGGCGATTTCGTCCTCAACGACAAGAATACGGCGTCTAATGAGATTGATCTAAGAGTCAAATATAATCCTGTCAAAAAATAAATAAAATACTTCAGCCTCAATTTCAGCTAATTTCATCAACAAAGCATCAGCGTCCTGTCTGGAAGCTTGACGGTTGAGTACAGCTTCTTCATATTTCTTTTTCATATCATTCAATTCAGTAATTAAACGACGAATTTCTTGCTCCAATCCTTCTCGTTGTCTGTTGGAGTCGTCGATAAGGGTATGAGCGGTCTAGTTTACAAAATAAAACTTTAGTACAAAATTATTCACACCTTAATTTCACTTTCGCACATCATTTTAACGGATGTAGTGTCAGAACCCCATCTGGATCGAAGAGCCTCTAAGTCGGTAGCCAACTTACGGTTCTGAGCTTCGAGGAAACGAACTTTCTCGATATAGCTGGCCAATCTATCGTTCAGATCAGCCATTTCTCTCTTTTCCCTCTCACGGGTATCCCTGATGGAAGAAGCAATAGTTGCGCCAGTATCCGAGAGCCCAGAATTCAAATTATCTTCAATAAACATGAAAATTAATACACCGATGAAATATTCATTTACGGGAAGTACTATACTGGTGTATAGACCGCATGTAACTAGCTCCACTGCCGAAAGTACTCATGTTTGATCTACAATTTTGCATAGTTATTAAAAGAACAAATTAAAAAAAAAGTTTAAAATATTATAAAGCAAGAGTTAATAGGAACCACCGGCTGTCAATATAGCAGTGAAAGCAACTGCGTAACTGATAATATTTGTTCGTATGAACTGATAGCGATGGCAAAGACATAATAATCAGCATTTAAGCCCGATTTTAAAATTTTATTGAATTGATAAGATCGTATCAATGAATCACTCGTAAGTTTTCAAGAGAACAATACTCTTGCTGACAAGTGATGAGTGCTCAGCTATAAACAACTATCTCATGACGTGGGCACAGAAAAGATCTTAACTCATTATCATTTTAAATATGGCGTTAATTCAAACAGAAAACTTCTTAAACCCGTTCAACAAATTTTTGAATAAATTTGATATGAGATTCAAAATACTATTGAAACTATCATTTTGATACTAATGTTTCAATGACTATTACAAATTCAATAAATATAAAAAACAAAAAATGTATTCAAAATACAATACCTGAACACGTTGGAATTTATGGTGTAGTTGTTATTTTCCTGAAACATGATTCATTCCATAATTTAACTAGTTTTGTTATGTTCTGAATATTACCATACGTTGAATTTGACGTTCAACTTTCATTTGATTGTGTGCCCTCTCTTTATCTGGCACATCGCATGTATCTTTATTAAAATAAAGTGGTTGCGAGGCTGTCTCTTCTGAAACAAAAAATGTTTTTTTTAAATAGATATTGGAAGACATACGTTGAGAGATATTACCCAATAATGATAACGTATCATAGTCTTTCGTGGTATTCTTAGCAAAAGAAACTAAATAATGAAGTTTGTTTCCAAATATTTCTTTCCTTTTTTTACCGTCAATATTATATGGCTCAGAATAACTCAATGATGCCTCAATCTTAATCGGTACAGAAAACTGGGTATCTTTTTCATTTTCGACTGAAAATGTTTTTCTTCCATAAAAAAAATAGTATCTAAGTAAAAATCAACAAACCATCACAAATATCATGAGTTAATATTGTTTTCCTCGTGTGAGGGAATTTTTCTTTCTTTTGAGGGATATCATAAAAAACATCTATATCTTTTTCCTTAAATATATGATTATTTAAAATACAAAAATATTTCTATATTTTCATAGAAAGCAGAAAACAAAAATACTCACATGTAGGTGTGGATTTGAAAAAGTTATGAAAATTTGACATAGTTTATCGGTAATGCTGACAGAGCCGTGTGGGCCTTCAATTTATTAAAATTATATGTCGAAAACAATAAAACTAATAGTACAACAAAGCTATAACGAATCTTATTTATATCAGGACAGAAATGGTTTGTGAATATGTGGTACATATTTCTGAATAATGTACAATAGTAGTGACTAGCATGAGAAGCGATGATTTACTAAAAAGTCCATAAATTAAATTTCATCCGATTACTATAATAAAATATTCGAAAATACCAATGCATTAAATGTGTATTATAAATCAAAAATTGTTATAATGTAACAAATGGCTTTAAATCATCCATTTAATATATATTATAAGGTAATTCTATTTTACCACGTATTGTGAAAAATAAAACTCTTCGTTAACGATTACTGGCAGAAAAACTCTTTTGCTTACATTTTTTGTAACAGCTTTGGACTTTCATTACTTTTATTTTGATGGACTTCAGAAGTAAATATCATGACAAAACTCAAATATTTGTTCAAGTTTCAGCTATATTTTAATTTGATTTCATTATTAATATGATATAAAACTGCAGATATTCATTTCATTAAAAATATACACACACACACACATATATATATATATATATATATTATAGTGCTCCTGTGCTTTCAATTTTTTGCTTCATGTGAGCATGAGCTTACATTAATTGCGGTTCAGGGAACATAACGACCTATTGGGCATCAATAAATAGGCTACCACTTCCTTTAGAAAGAAATGCTGCAATTATCTCTGCTAGTCTTTCTTCCGTTCTGCGCTACTCAATGCTTGTACAACTTCCACTATATACTAACATACTTCAATCTCGATTTCTAGCTAATTTCTAACTATTTAATATGCTTTTAACCACATTTATTAGTTTTCTTATAATTGAAGTTCGGGCTCACTTGTTCACCCTATCAGGTAACCATTCATAATAATTCTCAATTTGAAACAGTAGCGCAATATCATAGGATTACGCATGAGGCTGCCTGGTCAGTGTCATTTAGGAGATTTTGATTGTGGTTTAGGTGAATGCATCCCTGTCACTTCATTTCATAATGGTCAACCAGACTGTAAAGATGGTAGCGATGAATGTAATTTTTTTGGGTATTATTTCTTCCCACAAATCTCATCCTAGGGTGTTTTTTTGGTCAGATTAAGTGTGGTTCCAAGTGCGTTAACTTTCTAGATAATAATGCCTGTTGGAAAAAATATGAAGGCATCAATTATTTCTAATTTTATATTATATTATACTCTATTTGAAGATAAAAGCATCAATTGCCACATTGTTAATCCGTTTCCTTGTAAAGGATATGGACAGATAGTACCGTTTTCATCTTTAATGAATGCTGTTTTTGACTGTATTGACAAAAGTGATGAAGGTAAAATGAATATCCAACGAATGTGTTTATCACAATTCTTAATGTTTGTCTTTGTAGATGCAGAATATGTCAGAACTCTAGAAAGTAGTTTCCGGTGCTGGTACAGTAAAACAAATGCAAATTCACCTTCCCGAATTGTACCGGTTATGGATAGCAATTTTATTGATTTATTGGGAGGAAAAGGCAGTAGTATCAATGGTGAATCACCGAAGAATCAAAACACTAGTATGCGTTCAAATACTGGAATACCATTGGCAAGCATTCGAGAAGGCGAAGGATTAACGCAATCCAAATTGGTGTCTTTTGCTATTCGTCCAATACAAAAAAACGGAAATAATACCATATTTACGACTGAAGACCATCATAGATCACTAAATCTTGAAAATCAAGAAAGAAATCCATCCAAAACTTTTTTAATTCCTGGAACAAACAATCTACCACCACCTCTTCCTAGTTTTACTTTGTATAAACCTGCTGAAAAAAATATATCTACAACTAATATAGGAGTATTTGCAAGTGTTCCGAAAAATTTGATGAAGAACAACAGCTTTTTTATAAATCCAAACTCGTCATCAATTGCACAGACACAAGTGTCTTCACATGTCAACGATATATGGGTTTTCTCCAAGAATCTCATTTCTGATGCATCATCTATGAAACCTAGAACAATGGCGACTTTTCATATAAAACAGGAACTTCCAACTCAAACTAATATACCAAAAGTGCCTTTTAGAAATTTCAAACCTAATATTTCAAGTTTATCTCAACAACCATTTATAGATGATAGTGAATATGAATCAACTCTGTTCTTTCCAAAACACATCAATTCAAAAAACAAATCCGACAATGAACAAAACGAAGGAAAGTCGACAAAATTTTATCCATTTTCATTTCTGCCAACATCAGTCCCATTCAACACAACAGAAAACAGCAAAAAATTCACAATACATACGGAATTGTTAACAACAGCAGTCACAAATCATATTGAAATGCCAGATTCTCGAGCTAGATTTTCCAAGATTTCGAGTGAAGCGGTCACAATTAAGGATGTGACACCTTTGTCAAACAAGATTACCGCCCAAATCTCCGAAACCAATAATAGGAAAGCCATAAATGTTGAGTTGTCAAGAAAGAACTTAATGAAATCAGTTATTCCGGATGAAGAAACAACCACAAGGCAGACAAAAAAAATTATGGCTTTATCAACGCCATCCACCATTCTTTCTATTGGAAACAATAAGAAAATATTTACAACTGACGAAAATGTAATTCAAACTATTGTGAAAATGAATGCTGAAATTTCATCGACTGCTCCAGCAGTGTTAGCTCCTAGAATCGATTTCATTGCTAATGTTCCTAATGAAGGTGCTCATCATATAAGCGGAAATAGAAGTTATGAAGAAAAATGCTCAGAACGAATATCACAATATCTTAATTCTCTCCCTAACATACCTATATGCAAATTCAATAATTCATATTCTGGTAAGCATCAGAAAATATATTCAAATACTTTTTTTCAGTACCAAGTAAACATGCGTACTTCAAATTATACATTGATAACATTTGTGGTCTTCGAAATAATTTCTCAGAAGCTCAATCAAACATGTTAATAGTATATCAAGTAAAATGAAAAATAATTCAGAATTTTATATTTATTTATTTAGTTGCATCAGTATAACATCAGCACATGCTTCGATGATGAATCAGCTAATCGTATTTTATTACAGTGTGTTAACTGTAATTTTGAAGAGAAATTGTTTAATAATGACTTTAATCACATCAAATTAAGAGCAGAGTGTTTGTTTTTTTCTTATAAATTAATTCAATATCATGCCCTATTCAGCAATTGTGTTCAATAACTGCGATACTGTTCATGTTCATTATAATAGGGAATGCACATCTTGTAACTTGGATCCTAATGGCACCGTGTGCTTCTGTGAAAACTCCTGCACAGAAAGGTGAACAGTTATTAGATCTTAAAAATTTACAGTTGTTGGTTTTTTTCAGTCATCTGTTCTATGTCCTTGTACTATTGGCTATAGCACTTGCTTTCGTATTTTGTTGCTGTTTATTTAAACTCTTGTGTATATCATTCGATAAGATAAAGTCATATTTAAAAGTAATTATAGCAACTTTTTAATTTTATATTTCTGTATGTATTTTAGTCACTTTTCCAACAAATTAAAACCTTTTTTGAAAAAAAGAGAAAAACCTCGAAGTATGGAACTAAAAAGGAGTCAATATCACAAGAAACTCGAAATCTGTCAATCTCAGGTTGTTTAATATTTTTAAAATCCATTATAGAAAACAAATTTAGCCATTTTAGAAGCAGTACCTTTAACAAATACTAGAAAGATAGGAACGATTCCGAGAAAACATGCAATTATTAACGATGTATGTAATTTTTCAGTTACAATCAAATTTAATTCAATTCAGACAACGGATGATCAGTTAATGTCTCCGGTTCCCAAAATTTCCGTTATTGCTCATTCAGTTGCTGAAGAAAGAATACATTCTGACTACATTGACAATCAGTTAATACAAGAGAACAAGCCATGCGTATTAGATAATAATCAAAATCATAGGGAAAAATGTGCAATAGATATGATTGAAGTTTGTAATTTACTTTCTGTTTAATTTGAAAATATAATATAGGCGGATACATCCAAAGAGAATGCTAATATGGGATTAGCAAACAAATCAGTAACAGAAAAGCAATCATTCATGTCAACTGAAATAATTCAGGTAAAATAAGGAATAATTCTAATTCTCATTAAAATTAAAGAACAACGTCGAAGAAGAGCAAACAGTTATCAAGGACCAAATGTCCTTCAAATCTATTCCGGAAGAAGAAACTATTCCACCAACTAATATTCCGCCAACTAATATTCCGCCAACTAATATTCCGCCAACTAATATTCCACCAACAACGCTGATTGATAAAGCAGTAGAAGGATATTCATTAATAAAAGAATCAAATGCTAAAACAATATGGGAGGCGTTCAAAGAATGTGGACCAAGCGAAGGTTGTATTGAAATTCAGTATTGATTAATGTGTTTCATGATATAGTACGCAAAAGCGAAAGTAGCGAAAGTACGCTAGATCAAATACTTCGTTTAAAACAACCGGATTTGACCGAAAAGTGGTGTAGAAAAAATACTTTCTCACATGGAAAATTACAAAGGTACGTTCGACTACGTCAGTTTGTTTGTAACTCATTTTTCTAGTGAGCTTCTGGGAAATATAAATATAAAAAACACAACTTTTGCAGAAGAAAAGCCATCAACCGAAAATATTTCTAAGTTTATAAAAGAATAAGATTTTTAATAATTTTAATTGTTCAGAAAGGAAAATCAAATTATAGATCATAATTTGAATGAATCAGTTGCAGATGAACATCTCGAATCAATTGATAGAAACGCTTTACTGGCTTTATGCGAAAATAGCATTCTGCTTGAAAATCCTTTAGTGAAATCTGAGATTATATGTTTCCGGAAACATTCTAAAAGTGTACCTAACATTAGGGAAACAAAATGGCAACATAGTATATTTCGAAGTGTGGATTCATCTAGATTGCAAGAAAACAAAAAAAACAAACATTCTGAAGTAATGGGAGACCCTATCTTCTCGCTATATGATAAACACAATTTGTCAAGATCAGTGAAAGTAGACACAAGTAGATCAGACAATAAATTATCTTTGAACGAGTTTATTGATGATCCAAAACTTCCCTATAACTTTACAGGTTCGTCTATAACTATGATTTACATTGGATATTTAATTTCATATGTTTAGAGCATACAAAGTTTTGTAACGATATCAACATTGACACGGAACAATGTTCATCAACGCGTATACGAGAGCACAATATTAAATTTTTACCAACAGGTGTAAAATCTACAAAAAAAAATGAATCTTTTCGCAATGACGAGCAGAAAGAGGAAAATGATAGTCAGAAAGATGATGAATGCAAGCTTAGAGAAAAAATGAGCACCAACTATCGTATAAATTTATCGCCAAAACATAAATTACCGAGAGGCAGCTACGGATCTTTGGTTGAAATGAAATGTACAAAGGTTCAAGGAAATTCTAACTTTTTCAAACCCAAAACTCGGGGTAGTAATCGAAGTAGCCCACCTGATCATCGGATAAAAACTTCTTCTGGAAACGGCTTCCGCTTCAGTAAAAGGAAAAATGTATGTTTATTCCTTTTAAAAAGACTTTTTGAATTTTTTAATTTATTTTAGAATATAAAACAGGAACCATCACTAAAATTAGATAAATGGTGATCTTTTTCACATTTTCATGTTCAGTATAATTAATTCATTTCGTTTTTTAGTATGACTGCACCCTCATCTCATAGATTAGCAGACGGAACTTTTCTTTCATCTTCTCCATGCTCTATAATTGATTCCTATGATTGCCACAAGAATACTACTGCTCCCACTTATATAGAAAGTCGACGACTTAGGTAATAAAAATTCAACAGACCTATGAAAAACTAATTTAGACGAAACTCCCAAGTGAAAAAAATGCATAGAACAAAAGAAGAGCTTTGGTGGGATGGATAAAATTGTCAGAAAAAAATTTTTTTTGATGTGGTAAAAGCTTTTTATTGTTTTTTTTTCATTCAGTTACATTTTGATTCAAATGTTCAAAGTTTCATTTTTCTATTCAAGAAATTGAAAATTTTCGTCTTTCTGTCCTCTCATGAATTTTTATCAATATGTAAATAAAATCTTTTAATTTATCAATGTTTGCTCTAAGCTGTTCACGGTAGAATCTATTGCAAAATGCCAATAAGAGACAGGGGGCGGAGTCAGTCTCATCAATGAATGGGGGAGGAGATTTAAAGACAAAGAAATGGCATACTGAGAAGCAAAATATTCCTCATCCCATGAAGAACTCTTATATATGTTTCTGTTTAACGAAATAGCTGTAATCATTTGATTAACAAACTTATTTTAACTTTTTCTTGATTTCAATATCGCGCATTGCTTATTATTTTTATTAATTTTGGAATATTTCTTTAGAATGTTGCAAGTTCTTATAATTTTTTATTTGCTACCTGGTATACATGCTGCATACTTTTCTCAGGTATATGCATATTCGATCTAAATTTGTTATTATTTAATACTTAGTTCTCTCTTCGAAAACCGGATCATGACCCTTGCTATGATCAAGGAGGTCGACCGATTCGATGTGTTCCTGAGTTTATAAATGCTGCCTTTGGCAAACCTGTAGTTGCAACAAGCACATGTGGTATGAACGGAGAAACACAGTAAGTTTTATTCCAACAACTATTTCATTCTGTCATTATTAACTATATCTAAATTTTACTCTTCAATACCTTCATAGGTTTTCAAAGTATACGCAATATTTTAGAAATATTTCTGCTGAAAATTAATTATTATTTTCTATTCATAATTTTGTAACGCTTTTATTCTTTATTGTATTCGAACAAATGAGATCAGCCTATATACTTCTCTTGCTCTAATAATCGTATATTTCCCATGATTATACTTAATCCAATAATAAGCCTATCCTTCTCATAATGATTAATGAATCTCATAAATAGACAAATGAGACAAATATTCTTGGTAACTGCAGAGTGACACATATAAAACGTTGAAAAAATAGAGCACAACAACATTGTGCATTTTTTGAATATTATACTTATCTAACATTATTGCAGATATTGCTTTCCTAGAACATCTTCTACCATATATAAAGAAAAAATTTGTTCTGTATGTAATAATCAAGAAAAGACAGCATCACATTCAGCAGGTCTATTGACGGATTTGAATATTCAAGGAAAAACTACCTGTTGGCTGTCAGATCCATCAAATGACAATAATGTTGTTAACTTGACGTTGTCACTGGGAAAAAAATTTGAACTTACTTATATATCTATGCAATTTTGCTATCGTAAGCCAGATTCCTTCATTTTACTGAAGTCTGCCGATAATGGCAAATCATGGATACCGTACCAGTACTATTCATCAGACTGCTTGAAGGTTTTTAACAAACTACCAGACGTTCCTATAACTAAACACAATGAGCAGGTATTGGTTAAGTTGTATCTTGAATTTAATTTTGCTCTTCTATCAGGAAGCAATTTGTACCGATCTTCGGTCTATATCCACATCTGGAAATAAAATTGCCTTTCCATTGATAGAAAACCGACCATCGGCTCTAAACTTTGAGAATTCTCCAGTACTCCAAGATTGGGTTACTGCAACTGATATTCGAGTTGTTTTCACACACTTAAATTCGGTAACGGTATGAATATATGATCTAGGTTTCATTCATTGTTAATTAATATTCTGAATGTTCAGGAATCTGGTGAAAATAATCAAACATTACTGGAGAGTGAGGATGAAGTTTCTACGAATTTTTATTCTATGGGAGATTTAGCTGTGGGAGGAAGATGTAAATGTAATGGGCATGCAAGTCGGTGCATTGTTGATAAAAAAGGAAAAGTAAGAATTAAAGTTTGAAATAAAATAAAAAATTTAATTATAGTATGTTTGTGACTGTCGACATAACACAGCTGGGACAGAATGTGAAACCTGTAAGCCATTCTATTTTGATCGGCCTTGGAGTCGCGCAACTTCCAGAAATGCTAATGCGTGTTCAGGTAAATTTTTTATTTTAATATTTTCGACTGAATATATAAATTTGTTCAAATTTTGAGTTAAAAAGGTTAAAATCTTATCAGTTTAAAACAGAACTGAACAAATAAAAGCTATTCTTTTGTAATAATATGGATTTGTATTCATGACAGAAGACGCGAAATTGTTATTTCAAAAAGAGCACCTGCTGTTTTGTTGTCCTTATATAATGGTAAAGTGGCAGGTCTGATGAGTATAAATGTGTTAGTGTGACACTTGTGACTTCCCATCTTGACCTTCATCACCTAATCCTATATCTGTATATTGTTTCACATTCTTTGTCATACAATGTATATGAATGCCGTAATCCACAAAAGATCTATCTGGAGCACCCGCCCTTTTCCATATGCTGAAGTATTAGCTCAGCATCTTCTCTTAGATTATTATTCAAGGCCTCAATAATGCAGCGTTCTCACAATATGCGTCGGATTATGAGCGGCTCAAGATCTTTAAGTAATGTATTATATATGACACCTCCTAATGCCAGAAGCATAATCTTTTTCTTCTTTGTTTTATGGTTTGAGAGGGCCATTAAAGTGGTCATAAAAGGATTGGAGCCTGAAATTTATACTTACTGCATTACTCGGAGAAGGGACGTTCCAAACGAATGTTCAAATGCCCACATATAGTAATTCACAACACAATCTGAACTCACATACTGTTCTCACAAATACTTTCAATTCGAAAATATGAGCATCAGTGAATGTTATCTTTTTTAACCTTTACAACAAATACATATTCATCAAAGAATGTAACTTCTTCAGGAGAATTGTTGTGTTGAAAAATTGAATCACGAATACATTAGGTTGGGGGATTCTGTAGAAAAACTCATTTCCGTTAAAGTGAATTGAATTGTCTTCATTTCTGTTTAAAGACCAAATTTTTGCCATAAATTGTATTAAGCATTCCTATTTAATTATATTTGGTCCAGTTGTCGTCCCACTATCGATTTTCATATAACCGAAGCTTTTCTGGCATCAATCTACTTCTGATTAATACCTACTATTTTCAGCATGCAATTGCAATATGCACGCGAAACGATGTAGATTTGACAATGAAATTTTTAAGTTAAGTGGATATAGGTAAGAATAGAATCAGAAAAAGTGGAAGATGAAAGAGGACAAATTTTGAAATATTTAGAAGTGGCGGCGTGTGTATCAATTGCAAGCATAATACGGCAGGCCGGAACTGTCATCTGTGCAAACCAGGATATCACAGAGATGTAGCATCTCCATTATCTAGTCGGCGTGCCTGCAAAGGTTAACTTTTACTTTTTAATTAAAACTCTTAATTAGAATAATTGATTAAAATGCTAATTAACTGACAAAGTTTAATTAATTTTGTTTATGTAGGCTGCCAATGCCATCCAGTTGGATCTTTAGGACGCAGCTGTCATCAAGAATCTGGCCAATGTGTCTGCAAGACCGGAGTAACAGGATTAACATGTAATCGATGTGCGAACGGATATCAACAAAGCCGTTCTTCGGTTAACCCATGCATACGTTAGTTACTTACTTTTCATATTACGTTAATTGAATCAAGAAGCATAAGGAAAATTTATAATTTATTCAGGAATTCCCGAAAAAAATATTACATCCACTAAAAGCTCAGAGACAGGAAAATCATATAAGAGTAAAGGTACATAATTGAAATATAAAGGATTTGAAACATAGTATTTTAGACATATGCGAAAAATGTCGAGAGTTTAATAAAGTTACCCAAAGAAAGTATTGCTCTCGAGATACAGGTAAAAATTTATTTTTATTACGCACACTTTATATTGTTTGTTTAGTTCTCAAAGTATCAATCATAAAGAAGGAAGCAGAATACAACTGGATTAAATATAGTATTCACGTCGATACTAGCTATAAACTTTCCAATCACACTGAAAACATATCCTCATTATGGATACCAACTGGCTTGCAATCATGCAAATGTCCAAAAATCAGATTGGGCAAAAAATATGTTGTACTCGGTATTGAAATGTTAAATTACATTAAATTATTGAAATATTCAAGGCATGAGCTCAAGAAATTTTGATCGCAACAAGTTGGTTTATGATAGCAAAATGTCAATGATTGAATGGACTGCCGAAATTGATGAGAAGGTTAGTACTAATAAAACCATTTAAATACTTGTACTATTCATTTGTTGTTTCAGATATCAAAATTCAATTCCAGTACTGCAAAAAGCTGTGTTGATCAGAAGCATTCGCGTATTCGGAAATAAAAATTAATGTTGACGTTTTTCATAATGTTTTTATATGTTCCTATATTTCATATTTTCATATTATGTTCCCAGAAATATCCAATGTAGTATGTAAAAGGCTATATTTAACAAATTAGCTAATTTCTCACCAATAAAATCGTTTTTATTCTAATTGGGAACAATTTCATTAATTTTTTGATAAGAATGAAAAAAATGAATTTGTTCACAGATGGTTGCTCCCTGCTTTTGGACAAAGTTGTGTAATTGAGATTGTTATCATATCCACTTTGAGGTGAATAACAAAAAAAGAAACAAGACCCAGGTTTCTTTCATTTGGAAAAGAATATCTTTGATCATTCAACTACGCCTTTGACTAAACCGGGTCATCGCAAATAGAAGACATGGAATTTCGCATACAATAGAGGCAGAAAAGATAATGTGATTTCGAGATATTCTGAGAAACAAGATGTCATCTTTATGAACTAGGTCAATCGCCTTAATCGGCGTATTCTTCAAGTTTGAAATTGAAAGTGGTCTATTCAGTTCCGCGAAGACGTCTTGTTCTATTAGAAATCTTTCACATCCCTTGTTCATCAGTTCTGATAGATATTTTAAGAAAGATTATGTTGTCATTTTATTTTCTAAGCACTGATTTTGTTACATATAGCTTTATCTTGATAAGTTTAGTTCAACCAACATGGATGGTTAATACTTTTGCTTTCTCTGTTTTTCATATGTGTCATACATACATTTTTTAACTACAGATTTTTTTCTTTACAGATATGAGACTAATTCTTTGTCTATTTTTTGTCATACAACGTGAGTCTTATATATGTATACTCAAATAATTCTTGAAAACTATTTAGCGATATGGACATGTTTCCGAACCGACTATCGTTCATATCAGTATGGAGCTCCTACTCAGCAGTTTGCTCAAGCCCCTGCATCACAAGTAGCTCAACCAGCACGCGTAGCTGCTGCTGGAAAATCCCACCCTACTCAACCAATAACTTCCCCCTCAATTAATGGTTTTTTTTTCTTCTAAATTTTCCTAAAAAGCATATAATTAAGATGTGTTTGAATCTGGAAATGGATACTTAAAGGAATACTCAGCTGAGGGATATAATGCTGAAGGTGGTGGACCAGTTCAATCAGGTTCGTTTTTTGTCATGTATCAGACTGATTGTTATTTTGTGAAGGACATTCATTGAGCTGTGACTTTGACAGTAAGCCATGTTGCTGGGCAAATGTACCTCAACCAGACGATCAGTTAGATTGGAACTTAGCGCAAGGACAGTTGGACACATCTCGTTTCCCATCGGCTCCTTATCAAAGTGTGTTACCAACTTAAACTTTTGGTAAAGTAGTTGTCATTAAGATAGCAGTTTCATCATGGTACACGCACAAGGAGCAGCTCCATCTGATGAAGCCCAGTTAGCATCATGCTCAATTGGATGTGCTTCTTCAGAAATTATTGTTCAAGTAAAGCACTGGCAAACCGAAAGCGTTCTGCTTCAAGTTTGCTTGAGAGAGTCATTTCCTAATGATGTTCAAAACAATGCTCTTTTGAGTTGCCAAGAATTACCCTCTGTTTCTACTCTTACATTAACTGAAATATCGCTTCCTATGACATCATTAGTGGATGTGAGATTAATATATCAGTTTGGGACAGATTTTATATAATTAATTTAGGTAGTATTCGTTGCATCAAACTTCGTAGGTGAAAATGGAGATGTAGCCGTCATTGATGATATCAACATTTCTTACAAATCTGATGAAGTTATATGTAATCAGAACAATGCGATTTTAGCTGACAAGAGAAAAGATGCTTCACATAAACAATTTTTCGAAACTAACCGACATCAGACCGCAACTTTAGATAGGGTTAAAACACTGAGTGAACATGATATCATAAGTTATTACTTGTAGGTAAAATACCCTGCATCCACTGGAAATGTGGAGAAAAACAATGAAGAAATTGAAGTTTTGCAAAGCCTCAAAACGTATAAACTTCTTATATCAATTTTTTATGCAATTATTGATATTTTAGACCAAGCAAGAACCAGTCTATCGCTTTAGGAACTCGTACTAAAAGTTTCAGTGAACACGCTTGTGTCCGTGTCAGATGTGATTTTGAAAGTGGTAATAAATGGAAAAAAAGGCTTGTAATTTTTATTTTAAACAGAAACAATGTGCCACTACAAGGATGCTCAAGGAAGCATCAGTACTAAGGCTCTCAATTCTCGATTCCAAATTGCTAAAGGACATTTCATGAACCGAGTCACTGGTGTAAAAGAAAGCAGCGGTATAAAATTTTTTAACACCGATCGATTTCTTACTTATTTATCCAGAAGGAGATTATTATGCTGCAAGTTTCCTATTCCCAAGAGAAGTGGCTGGCTTAGCAACTAGTATTGAACCATTAAAGGAGACTTCAAGAATTCGTTTCCGGTATTATGAAGGCACACATGGTGTACAATTGAAAGGTTTGAATAATAGTTTTCAATCATAATGTTTTGAATATTATCTGTTCAGCTTGTTGTGGAACTGTTGATGCTTGCCCATTCAGTTCAGACAAATTTGTGAGTATTATGGACCGAGTCTGGAAAACAGCTAGCTTCAAATGTCCTATTGGAACAGACAAGGTAATCGATATGAACTGATGATTCTACCTCTTATATTGCAGATTTTATTCATATGTGAAAATATACGTACAAATCAAGGAGCTTGTGCTGTAGATGACATTGCAATAATTGAAGATGGAGAATCCCTTCAAAACGCTAATCCTCTTTGTTGATGAATTACTATTATCAGTGCTCAATAATGCCATATTCAATATATTAATATATTTATGATGCGTGCAATATGTTTATCAAAATTTTTAGTTTGAATAAAACTTTGTTATAAGTCTTTCAAATAAACAAAAACATATCATAAAAATGTACTAACGATTACACTCAGATTTCATATGAAGATTGCTTTTTTTACTTGCTAACAAAGTATTAATAGAGTATTGATAATGAGAAAAAGATGATAAGTTGACCACAACTTCCCAAAAAAATTTTAAGTTCAGTGCTTCAGGTAAATATTAAATGGCTCATTGGTTTTGCTGGACAAAACTATATCTCCTTGTGTTTTTTTACAATATCTATATCGATTGGGACCACTGTAATGTATAATACAAGTAATAATATGTTATGAGCCATGAACTAAATTTGCGTCAACGTTCATCTTCAAAGGCGCATACCTTGTAACTTATAATAATATTGTCATTGTAAATTTATGCTATCTCATTAATACGATAATAATTATTTTTATTTATTGAAATAGTTTTTTTTGGGAATATTTGTCTATATTGCATTGAGATATTTAAATATAATATTGATACGATATAGCTGTTTTTATTGTTACAACTTTAGCAAGAATGTCGGACTTAGTTTACAATCTAGTTGTGAAGCCTGATATTTCTAAACCAAGGTTTGATCAAGGAACATTTGGCGGTCGTGCACAGGTATTTCTTGTAATAATGTGACATCGATAATGTTTTTTCAGCACTTTTTTGCTATAACGAGCCCTCTGAATCTCTTCTACTCTAGTTCTCAATTACAGAACTTCAAGAAAGTTGTATCTGATTATAAGTAAACAAATGTTTCTATACTTGAATTAATTCATTCGAATAGGAATGGTGAAATCCCAAAAGATCTTACTTTGAGTCAGCTATGGAAGGCCAAGCATGTTGTTGATTCTGCTTTTCATCCAGCAACCGGTGAAGAAACGCTTATCATAGGCCGTATGTCAGCTCAAGTTCCAATGAATATGGTGATTACTGGAGGAATGCTTACATTTTACAAGTTGTTAAAGGATAATTGAGAAAACAGTACATTTTTTTCTCAGATCTCCTTCTGCCGTAATTTTCTGGCACTGGTTCAATCAATCATTTAACGCTGTTGTCAACTATTCGAACAGATCTGGTGACGGAGGTTCTAGTACTCAGGTTTTCATTTTAGTTTCGAGGTTTTGAACAATATTCCTTTAGCTTCTTACATCTTACTGTGCAGCTACTGGAGGAGCCTTGACTGCTGCCTTAGGTTTAAATTCTATTGTTAAGGTTTAAAAATATTCCAGAGTTTTTAACCATGTGTATGTACCATTTTTAGTCTGCCCCTGCAGTAGTTGGTCGTTTGGTTCCTTTTGTTGCTGTTTGTGTTGCTAATGCAATCAATATCCCAATGATGAGACGAGGGTTCGTAATCGAAACGATAAATGAGTTTCTGATTTTTTTGTTTGTTATAGAGAACTACAGAATGGAATTGACATCGTAGATTCTGAAGGCAACAAACTGGGTCAATCTCCTAAAATTGCGAAATCGGCTATTACTCAAGTTTTAATCTCTAGAATTGGAATGGCTACTCCTACTTTTGGTTACTTCACTGCAGTATATCTACTTAATACCAAATTTATTTTTTAGCTTTGATTCCTTTAATTGTTAGTCAGCTTGAAAATCGTCCATTTTGGAAAAGTAATCCACGGCTTTTGGGGCCACTTCAAGCTGCTCTCTGTGGAATCATATTGACGTTCTCAACACCTCTGGGTTGTGCACTTTATCCTCAGGTAAGGTTCCATATAGGTACTGAAATTATATTTGGCTTTTAGATGACTCCTGTTCAGATCTCTGATCTAGAGTATGAACTTCAAGAGAAGATTCGTAATCTACCCAATAGTCCCAAAATTGTTTACTGCAATAAGGGATTGTAAACCTTTCACGGCATTCATCTCAAATAGGTTGTGCTAGAGATCAAACATTTTATCGATCGTATTAAGAAATGTTTTTTCATATTAGAAATAAAACTATTTTGTTCAACCTCTTTTGAATAGTGAGTATTATATCTTGAAAGTTTTGATACACCCTGCTAAAATTATTTTATTATGATTATTATTGAAAAAGACATGTGAAATGTCTCTTTTATATCCTTCTTGCTCTATTAGAATTATCGAAAAAGGAAAGGATATCCGAAGTGGGTGCATCTGTCTCTGTCTCAAGTGGAATGGAAGGTGTTCGACCACCTACAAATTTAGCTTTGTAAAATAATACGACATTTTTTCTACCTCCAAAAGATCCTGGTAAACCGGAATCGAATGATGGAAAGTTTTCGATGTCTGTAGCAGATTTTAGTTCTAGGGTAGGTTCTTTAGGTGCTATCGAACTAACAGGAGTTTTTCTTGTTGTTTCCATTAATAAACCTGAAATAAGCAAATATAAGCACATGAATTAGTTTTGTAACATATTGAATACCTGACTCATTCTCAAAAGCGGAAACATGTGGTGTCACTATTTCTTGTTCTATATGTGTTTGTTCAGGTCTAATAATTGGCAGTGTTGAATATTTGGTTTCTGGAATAACTGGAGCAAAATAAGGTGTGTTACTCTCTGGACCAGATGCTCCATCAACTTGCAAAATATCTGAAAATGTTTCTTTATGAGTAACAGAGTAGCAAATTGAAAAATTCATACGATTTTCTAAGATTCTTTTTTTGGGTTTTTCAGGAAATATTGGAGCTGAGGAACTGGTTCTGCGTACTGTGTTTTGTTCAGTGAATGTTTCCAAAACATTTTTTTGCAACTGAAATTATTGTAACTATTATCACTAAAAAAAAATAGTTTACCGATTCAATGCTCGATAGATTCATTCTGTTCACGGAGTTTGTATTCTCGAAGTTTCTTCCCAGAATTCTTTTTGTGATACTAGACGTTAAATCCTGTAATGTCATCTGAGGGCTTGGCATAGATTGTCCATATCCATAATAATTGGCATCATTTTTAGGATCATATGTTCGAACACCTGATGCCTTAATAATGTCGTTTTATTTTAAACACAAATTATAATACAACCTGAATCGGCCTAGTAAAGTAATACATTAGAGGACGAATAGTATCTAATATACCTGTAATGGGTGTTATCACACTTGTTTGTACTGGTTGGGAATCTGAATTAGAATTCGCCTAAATTGAAGTACAATATATTCTAGTATCAATTTTGCTTAATAACCTGAATGTTGTACACCGTACCACCTGCGGATGCATTTCCTTCAATATCTTGTTGAATGGCGGCACTATTGCTTGGAGATTTCTCTGAGCCAGGTGTATAATCACCTTGCACAAATGCGGGCATATCTTCATCTTCTGCATCAGGAATACGGCTGAAGTAATTAGTAGGTCACATAGGAGTTCGCATAGCACACATATCGTTATTCACCTACCTAAACTTTTGTTGAACTTTTGCAAGAGGCATTGCAGACGAATCATCATTGTTAACATTTTCATCCTGTTTTGTGTCATTCACAGAAGTTTCATCTGTTATAATATGATCAGGTTTCAAAGACACCTCAGTTGCATTAGAACTATTCTCAGTTGTTTCCTCATGTTCGCTATCATTTAACTGAAAAAAAAGTAAATTGGCTGAATCACTTAATATATAATCATACAACATTCTGTTCCGAACTTTCTTCTTTGATATTATTATGTGAATCCGTCTCAATTCCAAACGTTTCTCTTGTTAAATTGAGGTCATTTGATTTAATCGCCGGCATTATTGTATGCGTTGTTGCGACAGTCGGCAAAAATGTAGATGAAGGTATCGTACTAGATGGATTAGAGACATCAGATACTTTTCCAGATATTTTATCTGTTTCCTGAAGTATTCAAAATGGTGGGATGATAGATCAAGAAAGTTTTAAGAGTACGTTGAGTGCTTCTTCATTATCCCATTCCTTTTCCTTTAAGCTATTACGTACAAGTATTTCTTCAGTGTATTCTTTACTGGAGATTGCTGCAGTTTTGTTGTTTTTTTCTTTAGTGCCAGTCGAGTGATTTGCCTACAATTGTATTGCTTGCATGTATTTAATTTGATCTTTACTTACTTGCAGTTTATCAACCATCGTTTCTTTCAGAATTGATAGAACAGCAGATTCTATTCCTACATCAGTTTCATTTGCAGTATGAATTCTTACCGATAAATTTGGACTCAGTTCAGACTTGAAAAGTTTTTTTGAAAAGAATTGTTTGAAAAAATAGCAAACCTTTAAATTTGTTTTATTGTCTGACAAGATTGTAGCTACTTCCAGACTTTTGTTTTCTTTCTGTTCTGTTTCTTCGATTTTGATATCCTGAAAAAACACATTTTAATAATATAATATGAAGCTCATTGCTACTGGAATAGTTGAAATAGTTGTTTGATTTTCGGTTAAATAACTCGATTGCTCCTGATCTAATGTTTTATTGGCAAAATCATTTTGATCCTTTTCTGTAACAGGACTGACAGTTGTGCTCGATATTGTTGTAGGTTTATCAATTTTAGGAATAATAGAAGCTGTAGTATTGTCTGATATGCTTTTTATTGTAGTTGGCTTGAGAGTAGTTGTTGTAGTAGCCATTGTTTCTGTTCGAATCCTACAAAAAAAATCTACAAAGATCTTAAATAATGATAAACCTTGGTAGAAGCATATTTAGCAGACGCTCGTTTATAATTTCTCCTCTTGCCTTCGGGACAGATAATAACAGTGATTTGTCCACTTTCTTGGGACGAACAACTTGCTGTCGTACGTTGTCACTGTTTAAGAAAAATATTTAAAATAAACACACTAAGTCTTACGGTTTATCTCCATTTGTCATTTTTCTAATCATATGGCCCCAGACATCCATGGCCTCTCGCATTCCAAGCTGATCTTGCAATATTTCGGGAGCATGAGTGGCATCAAAGAAAAATGGAATTTCCACAGATATTGCTAATTTTAAAATTGAAGCTATTAATAATATTCTCATGATCTATAAAATATTTTGTTAATATCTTATAAATTAAACAAAAATATTGTGGGAATAAATGAAAACCAATAATAACTATAAATTTTATTTTTTTTATTATAAAGCTGTATAAGTATTGCTGGTAAAATAGAGAAAATTAACGCTTGTGAAATATAATTGGAAATGAAGTATCATAGACAATGTGGAGATGAAGATTGGAATAAATGGGGGTACTAACCGCGATATTCTCACGATCGTCTTGCGTCTTGGTCACCTGAACAAAATGCAGTGTTTAATGTAGGTCAATGTGTCTAATACATGGAGACAATAAGAAACCGATAAAATTTCACATTTATACATTTTACAAATTGCAGGGACGATATTTAAATTGAAAATTATGTTTTTTCTTTTTTGTAGACTTGTGAAGTTTAAATCTATTTCTATTTTCTTGCAATTATTGTTAAGTAAGACATCATTTTTTTCTTAAGGTGAAAATAATGTTTCATTGCATTATACATTGTTAAAGTAAACATTTTTATGAGCTTTTGTCATTTAAAAACTGTGAACGAATAGGTTTAGATTATCGTAAGTTGAAAACAAAATTATATTTCCAAAAATTCATTAAAAGTAATATTATGAAATACAAAATTAAGTATCATATAAGTCATGGTATATGTTGTTTTTAAACTCCTTTTTTCAGACTACTATTTATTTACAATGAGTTTTATTCGTATTTTCTGTTTCAAGATGTTCAGATTCTTCTCTGGTTTTGTCCCGAGTTTCTGATGATAGCTTTCTTTTTTTTAGAAGATTCCTCTCTTTCACCTAAACATATCATAATTACTATTGATATAGCTAATGTTTTAAACCTTATATTCCAATGTTGAATGTGGCACACCATAAACAGATCCTGCTTTATGAACACTCATCTCACCAAGCCGAACACATTTTACGGCCTCATCAAGTGCAGATTTATCGTATTTTCTATAAAATGTAGAATAATTCAGTGAATTTTCAACTCTCACCTGTACTGTCCACGCTTTGGTCTTGATTTTTTCCACAAATCGTTTTCATTTTTCTTGATTTTGGTGAACGATGTGTTCTCCGTTAAAGTAGCAGATGGCGCAAGGACTGCGAGGTCATTCATAATTTTAAGTAGATCCGGGCTAATAAACGATCTCTGAATTTCTAATTAAATATAACTTTTTCACTTTTAGTCATTCACCTCGCACTGAAAAAGATTAGAAAAAATATTATTTTCAGGAAGAGAATTGTTCAATTGCGGTCTTATTTCGCTTGTTCCTCCACTTGCAGTTGATGATCCGCTTAAGATTGATTGACCACAGCTGTTTTTCATAATGTTTAGACTTGAATTATTCAACAACTTGTGGAAAAAACTGTTTTTTGCCCAAGTGGATTCGCTTAATCAAATACAATCACTTTTAACTTTTGTAGTGGAGTATGATATATACCTATTTGCGACTTTATCGATTTCTGATGAATTTTTATTGAATGAGATATTCGATGAATTATCCTGCATAAAGTCTTTGTCAGTGATTGATTCTATCCGATACACTTTATTACGTAAAGTTGAACGCGGTATACCGTAGACAATCGAAGCTCTAAACTTAAAGTTAATAAGCACACAATTACACTTCTTTATCTCACTTTCGTGTGCCTAGCCGACCCGATCTAACATCTCTCACAGCTTTTTCTAAATCCAACGGACTATATTTGTGCTTATAACTATAAAAGGATTTTCGTGTTGAGCTGAAAAAAAAGCTGTTTCAAAATTTGAAGCTAAATATTTGTACTACAGGGAAGGCGATGCAATCGTTTCAAGTTGTACAGTATCAGTTGGTGGCTTTGCTTTGTCGAAGTACATTTGCAAAAGCTTAAAATAATTCATAATCACCATATTATGTTTATTGAGACATACACCTTGAGCATCCATTAAGTACGATCCAAACAAAGAATGCCCAAACCATGGAGATGGTATACTCATAAAATTGTATTCTTCATTCACTGTTGTCAGACCAGGAATCATAATAATAAACAGTTTGGAGATAGGCACAAAACACCTAAGCATATTTTGTTTTAGAAAAAACCGCTAATAAATTATATGACAAAATAATTTATTTTATAGATTCTTCTTATTAAGTAATTACAGATATAAAAATTATTCAATAATTTTTTCAAATTAATTTTCTTTAACAAATGAATCACATTAATCCTCTTATCACTTTTGATCTCAGTGGCAGAGTTAGTGTTTTTGGATTATATTTTTGAACTTTGTTAATTAATCTTAAAGTTGCTACTATAATTTAAAAAAGGCCCTTCTTGTTTTCAGAATAATTTATTATGAAGCCTCATTTTCGAAAATGCTTAACCAAATAAAATAATTGATCGAAAGATTTTAAAACATAACGAAAAAGAAAAAAGGTAAAAAAAATAAAAGAAAATCAAAAAATCTTATAAAAAAGACAGCTTGTGGGAACAGCTTGTGAGAACAGCTCGATCGTATGCGATGAATTCTAGTAAAATATGAATTGTTATTAACTCATCTACTTTTGAAGGAGAATCAATTTCAAATATATCTAACTTGTTAGAATGCATGAATAAATTCAATTAGGTGTATCTGACTCAAAATTAAAAGCCGTTATTCTATACAGCATGATGTAAGGCAACTTAAATATAATACCAAATAATTGCGAATACTTCGCTACATATTAGGTATATGTAGAAATACGCTGTGCATTAGTTAGATATTGAAAAAGGAAGCAGAAAAAAAAGAAGAAGAAAAGTTATTGAAAACTTCATCAAAATTTCATTTAAGTTGGAAGTTTTTTTTATTTTTCATAGTTAGTAACTTTTCCGTTTTTTAATATCAGACATCTGGTGCGAAATATTAAATTTTTTTAGAAGAAATATTAGTACACAGAATCTCTCGTTAAAATAAGAAATAAGTTTAGAAAACTAAGTAGAAATCAAAAAATAAACATGCAGTTTTCTATGTGGTCCAATGTTAATAAACATCTTATCAATTAGGATTAGCATGAAAAAAATTGTATTTCAAAATAAAAAAAAATTTCACTGATAATCAATAAAGAATAAATTGTATTGGATTTTGAAAATTTCTTCAAGTAAAGATATGCTTTTATTGAATATAAGTAAAAATAATTTGAAAAAAAAAAGATTAATTGAAAGATAAAGCACAAAAGTAATTGTTTAGGGACCGATATATAGATTGAAAATGAAGATTCACGACATACAAATCTCTGGCTAAACTTGTTTTCTTCTAACCTTGCCAAAAGTTTAAGCACATTTCCTCATTTAATCGCGTTTTTCATCGTCTTCGTTCAAGAAATATTTCCGTTCTAGTTGTTATTCTTTAAGTTAAAAAGATAAATAGCTCATTTAAGACTCTGTTCATATTTCATACGATTAATTCTAAATTTGTGGGATATATTAATTTTGTGATTTGTTTTATTTGCAAACATACACTTAGAAAAATTGAGAAAAGTTGAAAGTTGTTCATCGATGATAAAAAATTAATTAGTAAGTCAGGCTAGGCTGGCTGGCTTGATACAACAACTTGGAATAAGACAAGAAAAAAATGAGAGTATAAATTCATATCATAATTAATTTCAGGTTTTGTGCAAAAAAATTAGTTTTTTTCATGTGTTTCCATCTTTTAATATTAATAAGAGTACATATTTTTAGAATATCTGTATTCAGAAAACTGTTCATTTTCAGTAAATATGAGATGGGATGTATGCTATATCACATTGTTATAACATAATATTTGAAGTTCGGCACCCACGCCAGTTTTAGAAAATCGTTCATCACGATGCATTACCAATTAGATGCATATACATAGATAAAAATATACGTTAAATTAATTGCGAAGTAGTCTACTGGAGTTAATGAGTTTTAAAGCGTCGCCTTACACTCTCAAGAGAGAAAAATATTTTTTTTTGTGTTATTTCAGGGAAGGAAAAACAGTTCACATTAACATCAATCTCCTTTTCTGAGATATTACGATGCTCATTCAAAAGTTGTTTATCACGACAGAATCAGGAAAATAAGGTTTTCATATGTTATGAAAACGAATAAGACGCATTAGATGAAAAGTCTCTAGAAAAAAATTTTGTTTTGGCTCTTAATGGGCCTCGAAGTGTTTATTTACATAACTTGATACTTTTTTGATGTGTAGTTGATGATACACGAGAACATAAAACCGTCTCTTTCAATTTCATATATGTATATACATAAATACTAAACTAGAAATGTTTAAAATTTTTCACTTTTTTTGGGAATACATTGTTTTTCCTAGTTTTATATCATAGTTTAAATCATAAAAGGACATGATATAATACGAAGATATGAGATTAACAGCTAGTGTAAAGCTAATTTTTGATTGTTGGAACTTTATACAGAACTTTTTTTTTCAAAATGAGTTTCATATTTGTTCAGAGTACAGAAAGGAAAACAAAAAATATAGTATAATAGATCAAGCAGATTTTTTATAGTTTTTGGTAGAAATTCAAATAACTGAGTTATTTTTATGATGATATGAGAAGGCAGACACACGTCTAAATCAGAGATAAAAAACAAAATGTGAGATGAATGTTTTGATATCAATTAATTGGTCAGTAATTGCGAAAATTTCAACCTAAATAAGGTTTAAATCGGAAAGCTTTGTATAACTTAGGGAGCTTCAATTAAAATTAAATCAGAAATTATGTCATTACTATTTTTGGAAATACACCAAGCCTTTTTAATTTTGTCATTGATTAATTTATAAAAAATTTTCAAATGTGCAAATAATCTTGAGTCAGGCTTTACACAATACAAAATATCATTTTTTAAATACTTCAATATATTTAATTGTTGGCGTAATTGTACTTCTAAACTGTTTTCTGTAGGTTTAAAATAAATAAAATTCTGATGTTAAAAAAGTGATAATCTGAAAAGTTGATGAGTTCTCTCATATTTCTTAAAATATCAACAAATGCTGAGTTGATGTTAGGTTTGTTGAAACAGAAAGTTTTCTTCATATACTGTTATCTCATATCTTACGGTATGTCTTCAAAATTTCATTGTAATATCACTAAGCGAGTTTTAATACTTTCAAACTCTCAGTGGTTTTTTAATTTGTTACTAGCATCATTGATTAGAAATTATAATTTTTCATTATTGAATTTGTACTATCAGCATGTGAACGTATCGGATGTTGTATTCTAATACGTGTTTTGTTGAAGTAAAATATATTTTTTCCGCCATGTTTTTGTTGACGCAAGTGTAAATATTCATTCACTGTGTGCCGTTTCATTATTTTCGGCTAAGAATTCTAACATTCTATTGAAAAGAATTTCAAGAATTTTAATATTCTATTGAAAAATTTATACACAATATTATAATTGAACCCACCCTGTGTTCACACAATGACACAATATATACGCCTTTGTTTCACTGTTTGCGCCAAACAGACATAATATTTTAAAATATTGTTAACTTCTCTGATTTTGTCGTTTTTCGTTCATTAAAAATGAATGAAGTGGATAAGCACATTAGGAATTTTTTGAATTCATTAAACTGGTATGTTTTGGTGTTTTTTTGATATTAAGAAAAAATTTGAGCTCATTTGCTGAGAATGCTGAAAATGCTGATGATCTTTTAATAGAAGAATTAACAGACAGGAATGTTTTTGAGGTTGTTGTCAGGTACTGCTTCTGCATGTTTTGTTGAGCTAATTATATTTTTCACCAGATTTCTTTGGAAGATTGACCCTTCTACCAAGACGTCTTTAACAACATTTGAACTTCCCGATACTGTGTCCGAACGCTTTGGAATTGTGTCTAATGTTACGCAAATATTGAAGGTAGCTATAGATCGGCTAACATATATGAACAAACGATTAAGATGAAAAATATAAATATTGGTTTTAAAACAATATTGTATGGTAATTCAACTGAAATCCGGAAGTTGTGCATTTCTTTAATAGAAAAGCTACCTATTCAAGGAGTTTCAGGAGTGAAAAATAATGGTAACAACTGCTTTCCAATAATATTCCGACTCAGCTTTTTTTTATCAGACTCATGTTCGAAAATACTCACGGCAGCGGCGAAATCTTTACAGCGGCCTAGGTATCTTCCTCAAAGTTATTCTCGCAGAAATTTTCCATGGATGAGTTATGCAGTACGTTTTCACATTGTTTAAATTACTTTTTTATTAAGGTTAGTGATGCTTTATCTATATCGGCTGCGTTATCTGGGCGTCAGAAGCATATAGAAGAAAAAGCTCCAAGGGAAATTATAGCAGAGTGTTTTGCTCCCTTACAGGCTACATACTTGAATCAGTAAGAATCTTAACGCATCGCTCACTATTGAACAATTTTCTTAGAAATCCGTATGTGGACAAAGTTTACGAACATCTCACAGAAGAAAATGTAATTGATGCAAAGAAATGTGAGCATGAAAGACTAAAAACGAAGCAAGATATATTATATGAATTATCCAATGACATTGCAACAAAAAAAAGAAGAAATGTATAAAAGATCCAATTTTACATGTGTTAGTACATGTTTCAGTTCAAAAATCATCGTGAATATTTGAATGAAGATATGAAAGGATACAAAATCACAGGGAAAAAAAACCAGCGTCTTTATGAACTTCTCAGAGACTCAGAAAATGGACGATCTTCAATTAAGGTATTATAGTGTGTATGAAGTTTAATTTTTTTTTGTTCAGCTTTTTCTTGATGAGAGAATGAGACATCGTGCAGATCGCGAAATATATTGGTGTCAAAAACGATTTGCTGTTCGGGAGAAATTAGAAACATTGCGGATCGCTTCAGGGGTTGTATTATTTTTAGTTGTTAATAGTTCAACGTTTTTAAGAGCGAAATGGAAGATTTGGTGCGCCAAATTAATACAATTGAAAGCAGTTTAGAAATGCAAAAACAGAAGCAATACTTGATGCAAAACTCTATTCCTAACTTAGTTAGTTGATATTTTGTTTTCTAATCATATATAACTTACTAAGATGCGCATAGTGACAACTGTACGAGATGATAAAGTACTCAGAGAAGAGTTGTGCATAAGACTATTTGATATAACTGAGAACTACGAGAAATTAAACACTGGATTGAAATCTGTAATCTTTATCACGTATTAATGCCCCTTCATTTTTTAATGCTCAGATTTTGAACGATATTGAAACATCTAGAAAAGAATTGAATCGATTATCTGACTCGTCGTACAGATCATTTAATTTAATAGAAGAAAGTTTATACCAGGTGAAAATAATTTGAAAGACAAAGTGTTTTAAGAAATTTATTATTTCAGATTACCGGTACGCATAAAGGCGAGCAGATGTATCGTCTTTTCTCTAGAATTAATACGGGCTGCTTAAGTGCCATTCAAAAGCTCGAAAAGAATGGAAGTTTGTCCAGGGGAAATGAGAAACTGAGAAACACGGTTGTTCAATATGTCTTATATTTTATATGAAAAAGATATCTAGATTTTACAACTTCGCATGGATAGCAAGTTTGAAAACTTGCCTAATGCTACTGAAGAAATGAAGCTGGAAAATGAACAACTGAAAACCCAACTTTGAATTCTAAATAAAGGTAAAAGAGATTACAGAAGCTGTCTCATAGTCAAAATGCGAATTTAATTACTACATCTTTTTATTCTACCTCTTCTGTTTGCTATGGATAGTTTCTTGACTATATCTTTCAATTTTTCATATATTGTAAAGACTCTCAACATTCAAAATAAAAATATTTCTTTAATTTGCACACGAAGTTCAACTTTTCTGAAAAGAATATTATTTACACGGGCAATTTCTTTAAATCAAATTTAAGCAAAAGCATCATATCAATTTACGAATAATTATCATTGAGCTCTTCCAGAAATCATCATTTCGGAAATTATTTTAATTTTTTAATTTAGAATTTTATTATTTTATCTTTACACTTTATAATAAAGTCTCAGGAGAATACAAATTTGAGCCATTTACCAACTCCCAAGAGAGTTGTGAGATTGATTTTACTGGCTAGGAAGCAATTGCTTTCAGTTAACCGAAGATTTTGTTTCGTACTTCTTGGTTGAATTCATTTTGAGTACACTTATAAAACATTTTGAATGTTTCTACTATCTTTATCTCTGTTACTGCTTTTCATACATGATATTCGCAGTTCAAAGGAGGAAGCTGAAAGATTAAAACTTCAGGTAGTGTTCGAAAGATTAATAAATGTTTTTGAAATTCTTATTTATCTATTTTAAATATGGTTTTGTTAATTTTTATAGTCACATCAGGAATACACTAAAAGAAATTACCCTCGAAAACATTATTTTGGTGAAGTTACGACTACCTTGGAGCCTGTTTCTGTCAGAACAACATTAGCCCCTTGCTTGGATAAGAGCAGAGTAGGATTTTAACTTTAAAAAAGATATATCATTCAAATGCTTATAAATAAAAAACTTTAAATATTTTCAGATGTGTTGTTTCTGGGCTGTTGCAGGAGAATGTGACAGTAATCCTTTTTGGATGAGAACAAATTGCCCTCGTAGCTGCGGAACATGCAATTGCCCATGTTCATTTTTTTAAAGTTATATAGAGTTTTTTATCAAAATAATTCAGTGCTCAATGCGAGTGGTTGTGTCTCATCTGGAATAAAATGTATTCTACCTACATCAACAACCCTACCAACAACTCCACCAACAACCATTACCACCACCACTACAGTACCTCCTACAAAACTTGGAACTTTGAAAAATAATAGTCAAACCACGGTATACTGTATACAATTTTTGAACTTTTTTACATTTGCAATACAATCAGAATGCGTATATATTAAAGTTTAACAGGTGAAATCATTTAAAATGAGACCATATACTCCACCTTCCAATGGTTTTGGGCGTACGAGAAGCACAACAAAATTGGTAACTCAAACTACAACACAGAAAAAGTTACAAGAACGGAGACCCGTATTTCCAACTACAACAACTAGATTGATAGCAAATATTTTGTCTACCACTGTAAAACCAATTCAAACAACTACTGAATCATTATGCTCTGACTTGGAAAGTCATTGTATTTTTTGGGCAGCGTTCGGTGAATGCCACAGGTAGACACCAATGAATCTGTCCAATATTTTTATTCTTTTTGTAGAAATAGTTATTGGATGCAGAAATATTGCCAAAGGTCATGCAAAACATGTAGTGACACTCAGGACAGAGCATACAAAGCAGCCTTATTATTACGAGGTATTTTCAGGGTTCTATTATGAATTTCAAATCATTATTTTTGAAGAGTGTAAAGATATAGAAAAATCTTGCTCGTTTTGGTCAATCAAGGGAGAATGTAATATTAATACCAATTGGATGATTACTAACTGTCCTAAAAGCTGTCGTGTATGTTGAAGATGCCCAACTGAGAAAACTTTACATAACGATAAAAAAAAATAAATATTTGAATACTTTATAAATATATATCTTTATTACGTGATCATGATGTTTGAAATAAGCATAAGGTGCTTGATCGTTTAGTTTCATAATGGAATACGCACTATTTATTCAATACACAACTTAGACTAATTATTTACACCATACCCAATTTTGATTAATACAACCCGGTATCGACGTAAGATTGATAAATAGAGTCGACACACTTTTGTCGATGACAATATGATGAATTCTGATTATAGAAAAAACGACAGTATTATTATCTCATGAAAGTTCAGTTTCACAATTCCATAATTGTTATTATAATTAGATTACTGATTATTGTCGCCTTCGAAGTGTTATCGGAATATTATCAGGCCAGATAGTTCCTGTATCTCGAACTGTAACATTGATCTAAATACCGTTTGTTTCATAAATATCCCGACATATGCATATGCGACTTAATTAAAATTACCTTATTGTTCTGTGTCTGAATTTCATAATTCGTAAGTAAATAATAGAGTGTAGCTTTAATTTCCATTAGGGCAAATCGTTTGCCAATACATTGCCTTGGTCCTAAGCCGAATGGCATATACGCTTTCTTCTGTTTTTCAGTTAAATTCTCAAATCTATTAATGCAATTCTTGAATTCTGTACTTTTAAAAATACCAATACCGTTCTGGTTGAAAGTTTAAGGCATTTATCCCCCATATCGAGTGGTCATGATGCAGAGACCAAGTATCTACGATTATATTCACATCTTTTTTGAAGAAGAACTTTCCTATTTTAGTGTCTTCCATACATCTACGTTGGTGAAGGCTGCAAAAATCAAATAAAAAATCTGATTAATATTCGAGTTACTAACGGTGAAGCATGTGGATACAACCTGAGTGTTTCCAGTATGCAGTTATGCATATAAGGAAAGGATTGAGCTGAATAGTAGTTTATTTCCTCGCATTTATCAATTTCTTCAACCAATTTTTTCTGAATCAATCAAGTAAAAAATGTAAATTTGTTGCTTATATATTAGAATTGTTAAAATTCTACAGAAATTAAACTTTTACATAGAAATCAAGTTATAATCTTAAAGTATCAGATGTTTGATCAAAACAACTTTATCCAATTTGATGTTTTTTGATTTTCGGAAACGCAAAGAACAAAGTCCAATATAACAGTTTGGAGAAAGTAAAGAATGTGATGAAAAATAACAAAAACGCTTTATAAAGTCTTTTTATCAGTTTTCTTTGCTCTGCCTTAAGCATTTGAAAAAAATAAAATATAACTGAGCGTGTAAAGTTTTAATATACTTCGTTACTCAGAACTTTGTCAAATTTTGAAAAAGAATACATATCACCACTCTATATTTTAACGCTGATACATAGATAGATTTGTTCCTTATGGGTTACATTGTACTTACCATACGGATTGGACAGCCGCACAACAGGTGTATTAAAAAAGCCAAAGTGTTAGCCGTTGTATCGAATCCAGCAACAGAAATGAAACGCAATTGCGCCAACAATTCCTATTAATTTGAAAAATATAAAAAATGTATGTGAATACCTGCTGTGAAATCTGATAAGATAACTTGGTATTTCTGAAATTAACTTGTCCTTCTTTCTGCTCACTGGGGAAAATGTCTGTTTCCACTTCAGCATTTTTTAAAATTTGCAGAAAATCATACTGCTTTTTTCCTGCTGTTCGTGGTTCATAATAAGCAAAGAGCAAATCTGCAAACGTGGATGAAGATGATTTAACAAACATTTTCGTGATGTACGAATAACAATTATGCAAAGTTTGCAGAAGCATAATCGGGACAGGAAAGCACCCTTAATCATATATTTTATTCAAGATTGATTAAAGTAACAAACATGCTATCGTGCCAATACTAAAATCGGGAGCTGTTTTAGAACCAAACAACTTTTGGAATCTGAACAGTAGAGTATTATGGTTATGATGCGAATTTTGTTGTCCGAATACACAACGAGCAATCACGTCGGATGTATGATTCTGGAACAAACTAGAAATAACGTTTCTTTATTCATGCTGTTGCATGAATCATCTACCTATGTGCGTTATAAACTTCAGATTTTGCATTATCCGTTTGACTGAGGTATTCGACAAAACATCTACACGATTCATTCATCATTTCAAAAAGCTAAAGGGTAGACTATTAATTTTTAACTCTACCATTAGTTAAAATTCGAAAAATGAATATAGTTTCCAGAATTTTTGAATTAACTTCTGTATTTTTCAAACTAACGAATAAAAACAAAAATAAACGTTCGCATATTGTAAAATTTTCGAATACCTGCATCATGTTCTTAGAGGAAACTGCTTTACTTGTTACAGTACGCAACCTCTTCCATCTCTCGCCTGTAGCATTGAACATATGAACGTCATCAGAAGTAATAGGATTGGGATCTAGTGGATGGTGCTGAACAAAACAGAACAAAACTATTACAAAAATAAGTATTCATTTCGACGCACCCACCATTTTAGCGTGAAAATGATCATATTGATCAACGCATATTTCATGAATAATATCTATGTCGCTTGTTATCACTGCTGGATACACCCCATAGTAGACTCCAAAGGTTTTGCCGTTTTCTTTGCACAAATTACCATATTTAAAAACAGAATCACATGAAAGAAAAATGTCAAGATTTCCAAGAAACCAGTTTGAGCTTGATAGGATTGGGAAACCGCAGTCTTTCAATTTTTTACGTGCCCTACTTTTTCTAGAATGATTTTTTTCAAACAATTAACAGGAATATAAAACTTACTCAATGTAAAAATATACAAGCATAATTATAAAAAATAAGACGACTCCAAAAAGCATACTTGAAAAATGGGTAGCAATCCTCAAATAAAGAAACCAACTCTCGGTATCTTTTCTTCAATGGTGATTTATCAGGTGAACTGATATGATACATTTGCAGGCAGGTATGTACACATAAAAATCAATAAATTGAACAAAAAATTACTGATGGTTTTGGCTCTCTCAATAGTTCATATGCGAGATAATATTGATAAAGGTTTTGGTGCGCTGTCAATCAAAGCAGAGTGCGTAGAAAGAACAAAATAGCTTACTTTTTTTCCTTCGAATACAATTTAATATACACAACAGCAGATTTTTGACTATTTTTCAAATACTTATAATGATTAATGCACTTAGAAATGTTATTAAGAAGGAATTTTCTGCGTAACCACAAATCACATTCAGTAAAGATTGTATGAGCTTATCTAACAAAACAATGTTGATAAGCACAATCATTGATATAAGAATAGAGCTCGTATCAAATAAGCATATAATTTTGCTGTTCCAAATGGTATATAATAACTATTATAAAATTAAGTACACTAAAGCGGAAGTCATCTCAATAATAAAGGTTAGTTTACGGTTGCAGTTGGATGTTTTCTATTTACGTTGAACTTATATATACATAATTTCAATTTTTAAATATTTTAAATTTATTATTGAAATAGAACATAAAAAACCTTCGATATAAGTGAAACTCTTCACAAATTTAGACGCATTGATAACTCCCAAAAGTAAACTTTTTTAAAGATAAATGATTAATTATTACAGTCGCTTTGTGTCTTATTAATACCCTTATTATTAATATGCCTTTTTCTTCCGGATTTAGAACCAGTGGAGGACGTTGAGAAAAAATGTTACAGAACGTGCCGGTAATTTCTAGTTTTCAATCGAGACAATATTTCAAATTCTTCAGATTTCAAATTGTAGAATCAATTCCAGAACATTTGAGTTACTCTGGAAATTCATCTAGCATTTCAACTTTTAATGCATGGATGAAGTTAATAAACATAACAGAAAATGAGCTTTTTATTGCTGCTTATAAGTCGAGTTTACAGAAAAAGCATGTTTTATCTGAATACAAGAATATAAATGAAAAAAATCAGGTATGTTTGCACTTCATGAAACTTCGAATGTCAAATATTACAAGACACGTTTAGGGAGATCTAGTTTTCGAAGCTCTTTTACAATCCGGTAAAAAACCAGGAATTGATATACGAATTGTTGAAAATTATCCTCCAAAGGATCGAGGAGATAATATTGATGGAAGGATACTGGAGAATCATCGTTAGTTAGCTCATATACATTCAAATAATTACTATTGTTCAGAAGCTGCTCAGCGAAAATCTTTGGATTTATTTCAGATGATAGGTAGAGGAAAAATGCATAGCAAGTTTCTCGTGTCTGATACGAAACATTTGTATATTGGTTCAGCAAATTTAGATTGGCGCTCATTAACACAAGTAAAAAATTCTCAATCGCTCATATATACTTATCTTTTTTAAGAAATTTGAAGTCGGTGTGTTAATTGAGAATTGTGAATGCCTTGCTCAAGACATGCGAAATATTTTTGATACGTACTGGTTTTTACCTAAAATTGATACTAAAAAAGAAACGAAATATAACATGAAGAATCCTTTGAGAATCCGCATTGGAGAAGAATCTAGCAACATCTATATCGCCGTATTGACAGTTTTTTATTTATTAAATATTTTAGTTGTTTCAGTCTTCTCCGATTCAACTTAATCATCAAAAACGAACATGGGACTTAGATGCAATAATTTCAGAGATTGATAATGCTAAAGAGTTCTTAGACATTAATGTTATGGACTATTTCCCCTTATTAATATACAGAAAACCTCAAAAGTTGACTTAATTCGTTGCATAGCTTATTGCGTTTTTAAGATATTTTTCAAGCATTGACAATGCCATTCGACGTGCTATTATTAGGGGAGTCAAAATACAAATATTATCCTCAGCTCTACATTATCCTGAACTAGGACTGCGATTTCTAAAGTCGTTACAAGCTTTGGACTCAATAAACAACTCAACTAATATTGCAATAGTAAGCTGAAATTAACAATAGAAATATTATTTTTTTTCTGTTTAATATATTTTGAAAATCGTTCCAATTTTACATTTGTTTTCTAATATTATTTTTATTATGTTTCATATTTTCTAGAAAATAATAACCATTCCAAAATATCAATCAAATTCTTTAATCAGTCGAGAACGAAGGTCTCATATCAAGTTCCTTGTCTCTGAAAGGAGTGTAATAATAGGTGAGAAAAAGAGAATTATTATCAATAATTGCATTGTTCAGGTACATCGAACTGGTCAGGCGATTATTTTGTTGCTGGAACAACTGGTGCAGCAGTAGTGATTCAACAGTTTGGGTCAAAACGAGTTTTAGTTCAGAAAATGAAGGTATATTCCTACAATCTTTTTTTACCTAGCGAAGAAACATATTATAATTTGAGAAAATGTTCGAACGAGATTGGAATGGACCATATAGTCATGCATTAGATGATTACTTTAACAACTGTATTGCTCGGAAATCTGCATTATACTGTGAAATACGCAAGACTTGAAAACTGAAATACCTCTATTTGTAAAAAGTTTGCTGTTTTCCGGGAAACAACAAGAACGTGAATTAATAAATGTTATGATAAAACTTTGTTATAAGAAGTACTATTCATGTTGTTTTTTTTAATATTTTTTGGCACTTTTCATTTCAAATAATTTGAACTACTTCTAAAGTTATCGTTGTTTTTTTTTGTTGTTGAAACTTAAAAGAGTATTATCTAAAAAAATTATACAGCTGTTTTTAATAAATTTTTTACTTTATATTATTTAATTAATCAGGAATTCTGAAACATATGTTTCAGTTTTAACAGTTTTTTACATAGAGATATTATCTTTAGTTTTATAAATAAATCAGTTAGCCTGGGATCATTGGAAACCTGCAATTAAAAAAAATTAATAAGTGATTCATGCTGTTAACTCTTTACTTCATTTAGTAATCTATGAATTTCATCTATTGAATTAAAAGCAGCCTTGCACGAGAAGCATGACGGAGAATCAAACAGTTTTTCCTATAAGTATATTCAAAAAAATAAAAATTTCAAGTTTTAGCTGTTTTTTTCCCATTTTTTTGATAAAATAGTAAAATCAATCTACATACCTTTGAAAAAACTCGAGTATTTTCATTACATTGGTACTTTGAGCAAATATTTTTAAAAATTTCGTCGTCAGCCAATATTTCCGCTATTTTTTCATTGATGTATAGTGGACCGAATAGTTTGTTCGTTTTATCACATTTCGTTAGCTGTGAAAGTATATAGTTAATATTTAAATAATATAAAAAAATAACTTGTATTAGCAAATCCTTCAGTTGAGCAATTTTTTTTTCTACATTTTTTATGACATCAGCGCGATATCTGTTCGATTTTTCGGATAGTTTTGATTCTGAAAAAATTGATATTTTTTTTGAGAAAGACAAAAAGTTTTACCTGATAAATTGTACATCAAATGAGACACTACGTTTGTTCGCCTATGCATGTGAAACTTCCGAGTTCTTCGTCTCCGAATACAACTACGTTGAAATATACTATCCGGAACACTATCATCTGTTGAACAAGAACTATCACGCATTAACCGCAGTTTCAAAACCTTAATAAATGTATTATTCATTAGTTTATTAGCACGACATACATGAAATTTGAAATCTCTTGACCAATGCACATGATTGATCGCAGAGTAACATTTTGCTTCTTCATTCTTTTGCGCTGACTGTCGAAGTCGTTCTAATTCTGCTCTAAGTTTCTGAAAAAAAATTTTTTTTTAATTTCAAAGCTTAAAGTATACTCTGTTTTGATCTGTAGTTATATCTATACGTCTTTTCCATTCATTGAAAAAAACATTTGAATCAGTCATCATCTCCTACAATAAAAATGTTGTTTACATAAACAGCTACAATGCTAAACCTTATTACTAATAACTCTTTTTTCTCTGTCTGACCGATTTAAGCTCATTATTGTTATTTTTTGTTCTTTATTCTCTTCTCGTAATAAGTTCAATTGCTGTTCCAAAACTGTCAACTTGCTTGTTAATGATATTTCAGCTTGTCTACGTTGATCCAAATCTTTCTCAAGCTAAAATAAGCTAAAAGTACAGGTATAATAATTATTCTCACTTGTTCCATCTCTTTTTGCAAATCTGTTTTTTCAGCACAGAACTTCTCTTCTAAATGATTTAAACGATATCTATGACGCTCCTCAATCTCTCTGGATATTAAAAATTTATAAATATTCCTTTACTTTCATACCTTTGCTGATCTGCATACATTTTTTCCAGATGTGTTTGATTATTTTCCATTTCATCTATTAACAACATTCGTCGCTTATTGGCTAATTGCAATTGCTTGTGAAGATAATCATTCCTCGCATCAGATTCACGAACAGAATATCTGAAATTTATTAAATAATTAAGCTGCCTAATGAAAAAAGAGAAAACAATAAAGTTATAAACTATGACCGCAAGTGATCTATATATAGATGTAAAGTCAGAATAGCAGCTTTTATAGTGACTGGAGCATTTAGAACAACTTTTGAAAGCTCATTTTCCAAAAATGCAGACAAATATAGAAGACTCACTGAACCATTCAGTGGCTGATTAGAGCTCTGTATAATATTTTTCTTTCTTTTTGCTTCCTAATATTCACCATCTATACCTTTATAACAGCGTTTCCTTCCTCTGGTCGGAGCCCAACTTTGTTCCAAGTGTCTATCAGTTCACTAGTATCTACTTGGCTGAATTTGAGGTTTATAAACAGAATGGTAATAAAACTGATACCCTGAGCCTACGGAATCCAAAAACTCAAATAAATTAAATGTTAGCATTGGATAATCAGCGATGAAATGAATCTAAATTTTTAAAATGAATCAAATTTTCTGTATTATAATAAAAACCTCATTTCTACTATTCTCTCGGAGTTTATATTGTTGAAGGAAATTATTCATAGTTATTCTACCCGTACAATCCCTATCAGCTAAATTTAATATTTAATACATACTATTTTACGAGTGTTTGAAACCTTGATGAAATATTGTATTAATATCTATTACAGAAAGAGTTTTAAACTCCTCAACATGATCACAGACTAGTCTCACCTCACCACTTGTTAACCTAATTCATATAGTTAAAAATAGTATTTGAAGCATAAAGTATAACCTCTGATTTTCCTGAAATCCGAGAAAAAAAAGAGTAGATAAAAGCTTGGCCTCTAGCGGTTCATGTGATGATGAAGGATGCTCAATAATTTCCGGAAGAAAAGCAACAAACCTATCTTTGAAGTTCTAAAAAAAACAATTAATTCATGATAACAGAAAGGCTTCAACATAAAAATCAACGGTATCTGAACCACCAAGGACCCGCTCTGTAATTTCATTTGCAAATCTTGACAATTTAAGTTTGTCCAGTAAAGTTTTGAGACCATCCCCATTGAGATTTCCCGTTTCATCATTGCTACTTTCAAGAAAAAGCTGTAAAAATGATTGTATTTTTGGAAATAAAAAATAAAAATATAAATTGAACAAAACTCTAACCCTTTTCAATTCTTGCACATGTTCATTTTCATTGTCTAATAGTGATATCGACGAAGTAGTCATAGAAATTCCTTGGTGTTTGTAGTATTACATGAGCAAATATAAACATAAAAACATAAAACAAGTAAATTCAGGCCGTCTGAAAATATTTGATTATAACATGTCAGAGATTTTAAATCAATATTAAGGCAAACATTTCCCTTAACTGACATATTTTCAGATTAAAAAAAAATTAAGCAGAAGAAACTGATAATATTAAAGATATATAATAAAAAATAATCAAAAATACATTAATGAATCAAAGAAAAAGATTAAACAACAATTATATATAGAAATAGGGAATAAAACTGATTAGTTTTTCCTCGTTCTAACAATTCGCTTGCATTATCGATTTTCTCCTGCTATATTGATTGAGCGCGACCGTCCCTTGAATCATGTAAATAGCGGGCTTTAGGAGGCCCGCTTGTTTAATAAATTATGCTAATACTACGTACAAGCGATTGTTTGCACTACGATCGATGAAAACGTCGTGTTTTATGTTTTTATGGGTAAGCACATAACATGATTAGTTTGGTTTTATCTTAATAGAAATGTTTATCGAAAATTCTTATAAAAATAATAAGTTTATACTGTTGAGTAAAATGATTCATAATTTCAAATAAAGTATTGATGGCTCGTATGTTTTAATGTTAAAAAATTATAAATATATTTGAGGCAAACTTATTTTATTTCGCGAAAGTCAGACTGCCGAATTTTATTTTGATATATTCAATTAGCTCATTGTTTTCATCTAATACGCCAAAAAAATGAGACAAAGATTTTGATTTTGATTTCTTCATCATTATACTTTTTTGTCATAGCTCTTTTTGTGAATGTGATACAGGAAAGCGAATAACAATAATTTTAAACTGATAATGTCTCGGGCAAATCGATTATTTGATAACTATATGAGCTGATTGATAGTGAGCACATCATTCTGCACTAACATCAAAACTTTAGTTTTCTATTCAACCCTGCTTGTTCTTTCAATGGATAAGTGATTTTTAATATATTTTTCGCTAAGTAGCTTGTTTCTTTCAGAGTTCCAGATTTGATTAACAAATCACAAAACAAGGATAAAATTCATTTACGTATATTGAACTACGATGACGAAATCAAAAATATAAACGATGATGTAGAATGCTTATAATTTTGAGAAATTGTTATTGAAAATTTTGAGGCTGTCGAAACTTCTCATCGACTACTTTTACTCTGTGATGAAGCAAAGGAAAGAGGCATGGAAACCTTAGCAGCCTTAGAGGATCAGGATGGTAAGACTCACGTTACAAAAAAAACCATATGTTTTGACGTAAGAATATAACAGAAACCAAAGTGAAAGTTTGCAGAGCAATTGGACAATATTGAGAATACAATGTATAAAATTTCAAGTGATATGGTGCGGGTCCGACGTGATATAAAAAAAGCTAATGAATGCTTGTGTTATCCCTTATGTGGTTCCATTAGGTTTGAGAAAGAAATATTGTTAAAAAGTGTAATTGGTATTTTTCAAAAAGAAAAAAATAAATTTAACTTAAGGAATGAAAAATATTATAATTACGAAGATAAAACATTTTATCTGACTGAATTTCTTCTTCAGAGTTATCGTTTCTTTAACTTCAAAAGTATTATTCTTATTGTCAACTGTTTGATATTTTTTTCCTAAAAATTTTCGTGATCTCTTTGAAATTTCTCTTTTTTCTCTCTTGTTCTCTTACAGGAAAATTGCAAACTCAAACCTGAAAAACTTTTAAAATTGCTGAATGTCTTATAAAATTTCAAACTGTTTACTTATAAATTAGATTTCTCACAAAACAGATACAAATCTGCTTGTCTCATTATACGTGAGTAGTTCTCATTGCAAACAAATGAATATAGCCTTTATATTGAATTCCTGATCGTTAAATAATATGCAGATTCTTTATTAAACTTTACAGTTGGCTCTGGAAAAAAATAGTAGAACAGTGTACGTGTACTGTGAAGGAGCAAGAAAACATCAGCCACATATCGTAGGATGATGTGAAATGCACTTTCCACCTTTCATGAAAATTTTCAGTTCTTCCGAGCAGGGGATACGCCATTCTTATTACTCAAAAACAACTACAAATAAAACATTACTCAGGTTTCTTATTTTACTATCACTAGTCAAAACGGTTTCATTATCAGTTGAAAAAAATGATATTCTTGTTGTATATAATATTTTTAAATTTAATGCTTTAGAGCTTCAAATGATAATACGATAGAGCAAGAAATAGAGCGTAACACGGTGCAGTTAGAAACTGCTTTAGATTCAATGAAATGCATGGCTTTGGATATCGATGTACAACTCCGAATTCAAGAGCCAAAAGTTAATCGGATACACATGATGGTGATAAAAATTATCATAATTTGTAATATTAGTTTCATGATGTTATCAGGTTGAAAATAACGATATCAGCATGAATGAAGCACATCAGAGGATTAAGAAAATACCTTGATGCAATTATTACTAGAGAAATTGACAGGTTGCTCAATTTTTTTAACTTGAAGTTTGATTATATTTTTTTTTGTTAAATGTTTTCTAAAGCTATTGATTATTTTATTCAAAAAAAGATTTGATTGAAAAACTTGCTGAGATTTGCAATAATCAAATCACAATTTTACATGATAAAGGTAAAGACGATAAACATAAATTTTGTTTTGTTGGTTGTTGGTTGTATTTTATTTGAATAATTTCTTTAAAACAACTCTGTTTTTAAAACACTAAACGTAAATATCTGAAAAAATAACACTTTTTCTTTAGTTCATATAATAAAACTGAAGAAAACAAGATTTCAAAACAATAATTTATTCGAGAAAAATATGTTACTTTTCTTCATAGATCAAAAGCTTATGTGAACTTCACGTGATTAGAGCTATTTAAGACATGAAATCATGTTTTATCATTAATTTTTAATTTTGAAGAAACTTTTCATTGCAAATTTAGGGCTTATCATCACGTACCATGCGATTATGAACTCAATTTTCACATATCTGAATTTCATCTTGTGAAACTTTAAATTTTTTTACAACATACCTTAAACATTCTGCAGGCTTTTCCCATCGCATTAGAAATGGAATGTTTTGTCTTAAAATGTGATTTTAAGGGATTCTCGATGTCAAAAACCATATGGTGACGTCAGAATTAGCAGATTCTCAAATTTTTTTCGGGTGGTATAAATCAATACCTCTTTCCAAAAAAGGTTCATATCTCAATCAGAAATAGATTATTTTGTCTCAAAATCTGATTTTAAGGGATTCTCGATGTCGAAAACCATATGGTGACGTCAGAATTGGCAGATTCTCAAATTTTTTTCGGGTGGTATAAATCAATACCTCTTTCCAAAAAAGGTTCATATCTCAATCAGAAATAGATTATTTTGTCTCAAAATCTGATTTTAAGGGATTCTCGATGTCGAAAACCATATGGTGACGTCAGAATTGGCAGATTCTCAAATTTTTTTCGGGTGGTATTAATCAATACCTCTTACCAAAAAAGGTTCATATCTCAATCAGAAATAGATTATTTTGTCTCAAAATGTGATTTTAAGGGATTCTCGATGTCGAAAACCATATGGTGACGTCAGAATTGGCAGATTCTCAAATTTTTTTCGGGTGGTATTAATCAATACCTCTTTCCAAAAAAGGTTCATATCTCAATCAGAAATAGATTATTTTGTCTCAAAATCTGATTTTAAGGGATTCTCGATGTCGAAAACCATATGGTGACGTCAGAATTGGCAGATTCTCAAATTTTTTTCGGGTGGTATAAATCAATACCTCTTTCCAAAAAAGGTTCATATCTCAATCAGAAATAGATTATTTTGTCTCAAAATCTGATTTTAAGGGATTCTCGATGTCGAAAACCATATGGTGACGTCAGAATTGGCAGATTCTCAAATTTTTTTCGGGTGGTATTCATCAATACCTCTTACCAAAAAAGGTTCATATCTCAATCAGAAATAGATTATTTTGTCTCAAAATCTGATTTTAAGGGATTCTCGATGTCGAAAACCATATGGTGACGTCAGAATTGGCAGATTCTCAAATTTTTTTTGGGTGGTATTAATCAATACCTCTTTCCAAAAAAGGTTCATATCTCAATCAGAAATAGATTATTTTGTCTCAAAATCTGATTTTAAGGGATTCTCGATGTCAAAAACCATATGGTGACGTCAGAATTGGCAGATTCTCAAATTTTTTTTGGGTGGTATTAATCAATACCTCTTTCCAAAAAAGGTTCATATCTCAATCAGAAATAGATTATTTTGTCTCAAAATGTGATTTTAAGGGATTCTCGATGTCGAAAACCATATGGTGACGTCAGAATTGGCAGATTCTCAAATTTTTTTCGGGTGGTATTCATCAATACCTCTTACCAAAAAAGGTTCATATCTCAATCAGAAATAGATTATTTTGTCTCAAAATCTGATTTTAAGGGATTCTCGATGTCGAAAACCATATGGTGACGTCAGAATTGGCAGATTCTCAAATTTTTTTCGGGTGGTATTAATCAATACCTCTTACCAAAAAAGGTTCATATCTCAATCAGAAATAGATTATTTTGTCTCAAAATGTGATTTTAAGGGATTCTCGATGTCGAAAACCATATGGTGACGTCAGAATTGGCAGATTCTCAAATTTTTTTCGGGTGGTATTAATCAATACCTCTTTCCAAAAAAGGTTCATATCTCAATCAGAAATAGATTATTTTGTCTCAAAATCTGATTTTAAGGGATTCTCGATGTCGAAAACCATATGGTGACGTCAGAATTGGCAGATTCTCAAATTTTTTTTGGGTGGTATTAATCAATACCTCTTTCCAAAAAAGGTTCATATCTCAATCAGAAATAGATTATTTTGTCTCAAAATCTGATTTTAAGGGATTCTCGATGTCGAAAACCATATGGTGACGTCAGAATTGGCAGATTCTCAAATTTTTTTCGGGTGGTATTCATCAATACCTCTTACCAAAAAAGGTTCATATCTCAATCAGAAATAGATTATTTTGTCTCAAAATCTGATTTTAAGGGATTCTCGATGTCGAAAACCATATGGTGACGTCAGAATTGGCAGATTCTCAAATTTTTTTCGGGTGGTATTAATCAATACCTCTTACCAAAAAAGGTTCATATCTCAATCAGAAATAGATTATTTTGTCTCAAAATGTGATTTTAAGGGATTCTCGATGTCGAAAACCATATGGTGACGTCAGAATTGGCAGATTCTCAAATTTTTTTCGGGTGGTATTAATCAATACCTCTTACCAAAAAAGGTTCATATCTCAATCAGAAATAGATTATTTTGTCTCAAAATCTGATTTTAAGGGATTCTCGATGTCGAAAACCATATGGTGACGTCAGAATTGGCAGATTCTCAAATTTTTTTCGGGTGGTATAAATCAATACCTCTTACCAAAAAAGGTTCATATCTCAATCAGAAATAGATTATTTTGTCTCAAAATCTGATTTTAAGGGATTCTCGATGTCGAAAACCATATGGTGACGTCAGAATTGGCAGATTCTCAAATTTTTTTCGGGTGGTATTAATCAATACCTCTTACCAAAAAAGGTTCATATCTCAATCAGAAATAGATTATTTTGTCTCAAAATCTGATTTTAAGGGATTCTCGATGTCGAAAACCATATGGTGACGTCAGAATTGGCAGATTCTCAAATTTTTTTCGGGTGGTATTAATCAATACCTCTTACCAAAAAAGGTTCATATCTCAATCAGAAATAGATTATTTTGTCTCAAAATGTGATTTTAAGGGATTCTCGATGTCGAAAACCATATGGTGACGTCAGAATTGGCAGATTCTCAAATTTTTTTCGGGTGGTATTA